>JAJSRW010000204.1:0-33931 GCA_022414725.1 Microglena sp. YARC | reverse complement strand
CAAGTACCAAAACCATAGTTCGCAGTCACAAAGTTCAATAACAGTTCAATCACAGCTCTCAGTACAGTGTCTGTTACATGCTGTCAAGAGTGTACAGTGGCTTCAGGTACAGAGTAAGGAGTGATTGCACGATTCAGTTTAAGCTCACTAGGTTCGATAGATACAGTTTCAGGAGAAAGATTCTAACATAACAGTTCAGGTGTTCACACACAAAAGGTTACCTATCGTATTCAGTAACAGTTGTCAGTACCCATGCTCTCCACGTCACAAGTTCAATTTCATTTGTTTCAATGGAGAATCGATTACCAGGAAAGTGCAGCTAGCAGCCATGTAATCAGATACAAGTTCCAAGATAGCTAGTTCAGTATCAAAGAGAGTTCAAGATACAAGGACGTCTCTCAGGTACAGGCTTTTCAGTATCATGGGTTCAGTATCGGTTTCAGTCACGCATGTTTTCTAGGTCAGTACAAGTTGACAGTACAAAGTTCGAGTACATTCTAAGTACAGTTTCGAGTAACAGTTAGTGAGTATCGACCAGTTTCAGTAGGTATTTCTAGGCTAACAAGTTCAGTTCAGCATGTCTTTCAGTACCCAAGAGTTGCTTTGTCGTAACGAGGGCTAAATGTGTCGCTACGGGTGATTCAAGATACTATGAGTTTCAGTGCAACGATCGTGATCTAGTCATCATGCTCTAGTCAGATCAGGCTAAGTCAGTACCTTCACACAGCTTCTAGTACCAGTTCAGCTCTAAGTACAGTTCAAGTACAGTTAACAAGTTTTAACAGTTCAGTCAGTTCAGTACAGTTACCCGAGTACACATAGTACATGTGTCGAGTACAGCATTGCCTCGTGCACACGTTGAAGCACGCGACTGTACAGAGCTAAGTACCATAAGGGGTTCAGTGACAGTTCAAAAATCAGTAGGGTTCAAGTAAAGTTCAGTAACACCGTTCAGTTACAGTTTTCAGTACTAGTTCAGTACAAGTTCAGTACAGTCAGTTTCAAGGTTACAAGTTCTACAGTTACAAGGGTAACGAGTTCAGTACAGTTCAGTACAGTTTCAGTAACAGTTCCGAGCAGTTCAGTACAGTTCAGTACAGTTTCAGTACAGTTACAGTTCGGACAGGTAAAAAGTACAGTTCAAGTACGAGGTACCAAGTACACCGATCGCAGTTGCGAGGTTCGAGTAAGTTCAGCTACAGTTTGAGTACAGTTTCTAGTACAAGTTCAGTACAGTTCCAGTAACAGTTCAGTTACACAGCTACAGCTTCGAGCTAACAGTTCAGTTACTGTTCAGTCACAGTTCAGATATTCAGTGCTTCAGTTCAGCTACAGTTCAGCCTACACGTTCAGTTGACACGTTACAGTTTACAGTTTTCAGTACAGTTCAGTACAGTTCAGTACAGTTCAGTACAGTTCGATGTACAGTTTTCAGTACAGTTCGAGTACTAGTCTCAAGTTACAGACAGTTCAGTACAGTTCAGTCACAGCTTCATACAGCCATTCAGTACATGTGTTCCATGGCGTACAGTTCAGTACAAGTTCAGTACAGATTTCGCAGATATACAGTTCAGTACAGAATTCAAGTGTACAGTTCTCAGCTTTACAGTCAAATCAAACAGTTACAGTTCAGTCAAACGGTTACAGTTTCAGTTGTCAGCAGTTCAGTAACAGTTCAGTACATTCAGTAACAGTTCCAGTAGTTCACAGTTCAGTAGTTCAGTAGTTCAGTACAGTTCAGTACAGTTCAGTACAGTCAGACAGTCATACAGTTATCAGCTAGTCAGTACTAGTCAGTAAGTTTCAGTACAGTTCAAGTACAGTCAACAGTTCAGTTACAGTTACAGTACAGTTCAGTACAGCTTCAGTACAGTTAGTACAGTTACTCACAGTTGCTAGCCATCAGTACAGTTCAGTACAGTTCAGTTATCAGTTAGACGTAGTTACAGTTCGTATCAGTCAGACACACGTTCAGTACAAGTTCAGTACAGTTCAGTACAGTTTTCAGTACAGAGAGTTCAGTTACAGTTTCAGTACGAGTTCAGTACAGTTCAGTACAGTTCAGTTACAGTTCAGCTTAGTACAGTTCAGTAGTTCAGTACAGTTCAGTACAGTTCAGTCAGTTCTAATAATACAAGTTCAGTACAGTTCAGTACAGTTCAGTATTCAAGTTTCAGTCAGAATAATTTACAGTTCAGTACAGCTTCAGTCATTTCAAGTAACTTCAGTACAGATTCAGTACAGTTCAGATAGTAGTCAGTAAAAGTTTCAGTTACAGTTCATCGTATGTTCAGTTTCAGTACAGTTTCAGTAAGTTCAGCCTCAGTACAGTTATCTAGTAAACAAGTTTCAGTAATTTCCAGTTCAGTACAGTTCAGTACAGTTAGTACATCAAGTTTCGAAGAGGAGTAACAGTTCAGTAAGCAGTTCAGTACAGTTCAGTAGCACGTTCATGTAACAAGTTCAGTACAGTTTTCAGTACAGTTCAGTACAGTTCAGTACAGTCATCAGTTCCTGTAACAGTTCAGTACAGTTTCAGTACACAGGTAGTACAGTTCAGTACAGTTCAGTAGTTCAGTACAGTTCAGTACAAGTTCAGTAACACAGTTCAGCAGTACAGTTTCAGTACCAGTTCCAGTAGTTCAGAGTTCAGTGAACAGTTCACAGTACAGTTCAGGTACAGTTCAGCAGTTACATGTTTTACACAGTTCAGTACAGTTCAGTAGTCTCGAGATAGTTCAGTACAGTTCAGTACAGTCAACAGTTCAGTTACAGTTTCAGTTAGCTTACAGAGAGTACGTTCAGTACAGTTCAGTACAGTTTCCAGTTATCAAGAGTACATTCAGTACAGTGCAGTACAGTTTCATTACACGTTCAGTACAGTTTCAGAATACAGCCTTCAGTAAGCCTTCGAGTACATGTTCAGTAAACAGTTCAGTTTCAGTACAGTTCAGTACAGCGATATTCAGTACAGTTCAGTACAGTTCAGTTACTAGTTCAGTACAGTTCAGCTGGTTCAGTTCAGTACAGTTCTCAGTTCAGTACAGTTCAGTAGTTCAGTACCAGTTCAGTACAGTTACAGTCAGTCTCAGTAGTCTAATATTACCAGTTTCAGTAGTTCAGTTCTAGTACAGTTCAGTACAGTTCAGTAAGTTCAGTTCAGTTCAGTTTCACTTCTAGTGTCAGTTCAGTCATGTTACCAGTTCATCGAGTTCAGTTCAGTACAGTTCAGTATTCATTTTCAGTTCAGTTCAGTCAGTTCATTCAGTTCAGTTCAGTTCAGTTCAGTTCAGTTCAGTTCAGTTCAGTTCAGTTCAGTTTCAGTTCAGTTCAGTTCAGTCTCAGTTCAGTCAGTTCAGTTCAGTTCAGTTCAGTTCAGTTCAGTTCAGTTCAGTTTTTTCAGTTCAGTTCAGTTCAAGTTCAGTTTCAGTTCAGTTCAGTTCAGTTCAGTTCAGTTCAGTTTCAGTTCAGGTTCAGTTTCAGTTTCAGCTTCAGTTCAGTTCAGTTCAGCTTCAGTTCAGTTCAGTTCAGTTCAGTTCAGTTCAGTCAGTCAGTTCAGTTCAGTTCAGTTCAGTTCAGTTCCAGGTTTCAGTTCAGTTCAGTTCAGTTCAGTTCAGTTCAGTTCAGTTCAGTTCAGTTCAGTTCAGTTCAGTTCAGTTCAGTCAGTTCAGTCAGTTCAGTTCAGTTCAGTTTCAGTTCAGTTCAGTTCAGTTCAGTTCAGTTCAGTTCAGTTCAGTTCAGTTCAGTTCAGTTCAGTTCAGGTCAGTTCAGTTCAATTCAGTTCAGTTCAGTTCAGTTCAGTTCAGTTCAGTTCAGTCAGTCAGTTCAGTTCAGTCATTCAGTTCAGTTCAGTTCAAGTTCAGTTCAGTTCAGTTCAGTTCAAGTTCAGTTCAGTTCAGTTCAGTTCAGTTCAGTTCAGTATCAGTTCAGTACAGTTCAGTACAGTTCAGTACAGTTCAGTTCAGTTCAGTACAGTTCAGTTCAGTTCAGTTCAGTTCAGTTTCAGTTCAGTTCAGTTCAGTTCAGTTTCAGTCAGTTCAGTTCAAGTCAGTTCATTCAGTTCAGTTCATTCAGTTCAGTTCAGTTCAGTTCAGTTCAGTTCAGTTTCAGTTCAGTTCAGTTCAGTTCAGTTCAGTTCAGTTCAGTTCAGTTCAGTTCAGTTCAGTTTCAGTTCAGTTCAGTTCAGTTCATTCAGTTCAGTTCAGTTCAGTTCAGTTCAGTTCAGTTCAGTTCAGTTCAGTTCAGTTCCAGTTCAGTTCAGTTCAGTCAGTTCAGTAGTCAGTTCAGTTTCAGTTCAGTTCAGTTCAGTTCAGTCAGTTCAGTCAAGTCAGTTTCAGTTCAGTCAGTTCAGTTCAGTTCAGTTCAGTTCAGTTCAGTTCAGTTCAGTTCAGTTCAGTTCAGTTCAGTTCAGTTCAGTTCAGTTCAGTTCAGTTCAGTTTCAGTTCAGTTCAGTTCAGTTCAGTTCAGTTCAGTCAGTTCAGTTCAGTTCAGTTCAGTTCAGTTCAGTTCAGTCAGTTCAGTCAGTTCAGTTCAGTTCAGTTTCAGTCAGTTCAGTTCAGTTCAGTTCAGTCAGTTCAGTTCAGTTCAGTTCAGTTCAGTTCAGTTCAGTTCAGTTCAGTTCAGTTCAGTTCAGTTCAGTTCAGTCAGTTCAGTTCAGTTCAGTTCAGTCAGTTCAGTTCAGTTCAGTCAGTCAGTTCAGTTCAGTTCAGTTCAGTTCAGTTCAGTCAGTTCAGTTCAGTTCAGTTCAGTTCAGTTCAGTTCAGTTCAGTTCATTCAGTTCAGTTCAGTTCAGTTCAGTTCAGTTCAGTTCAGTTCAGTTTCAGTTCAGTTCAGTTCAGTCAGTCAGTTCAGTTTCAAGTCAGTCAGTTCAGTCAGTTCAGTCAGTTCAGTCAGTTCAGTTCTTCAGTTCAGTTCAGTTCAGTTCAGTTCAGTTCAGTTCAGTTCAGTTCAGTTCAGTTCAGTTCAGTTCAGTTCAGTTCAGTTCAGTTCAGTTCAGTTCAGTCAGTTCAGTTCAGTTCAGTTCAGTCAGTTCATTCAGTTCAGTTCAGTTCAGTTCAGTTCAGTTCATTCAGTTCAGTTCAGTTCAGTTCAGTTCAGTTCAGTTCAGTTCAGTTCAGTTCAGTTCAGTTCAGTTCAGTTCAGTTCAGTTCCAGTTCAGTCAGTTCATTCAGTTTCAGTTCAGTTCAGTTCAGTTCAGTTCAGTTCAGTTCAGTTCAGTTCAGTTCAGTTCAGTTCAGTTCAGTTCAGTCAGTTCAGTTCAGTTCAGTTCAGTCAGTTCAGTTCAGTTCAGTTTCAGTTCAGTTCAGTTCAGTTCAGTTCAGTCAGTTCAGTTCAGTTCAGTTCAGTTCAGTCAGTTCATTCAGTTCAGTTCAGTTCAGTTCAGTTCAGTTCAGTTCAGTCAGTCAGTTCAGTTCAGTTCAGTTCAGTTTCAGTCAGTTCAGTTCAGTCAGTTCAGTCAGTTCAGTTCAGTTCAGTTCAGTTCAGTTCAGTTCAGTCAGTTCAGTTCAGTTCAGTTCAGTTCAGTTCAGTTCAGTTCAGTTCAGTCAGTTCAGTTCAGTTCAGTTCAGTTCAGTTCAGTCAGTTCAGTCAGTTCAGTTCAGTTCAGTTCAGTTCAGTTCAGTCAGTTCAGTTCAGTTCAGTTCAGTTCAGTTCAGTCAGTCAGTTCAGTTCAGTTCAGTTTCAGTTCAGTTCAGTTCAGTTCAGTTCAGTTCAGTTCAGTTCAGTTCATCAGTTCAGTTCAGTTCAGTTCAGTTCAGTTCAGTTCAGTTCAGTTCAGTTCAGTCAGTTCAGTTCAGTTTCAGTTCAGATTCAGTTCAGTTCAGTTCAGTTCAGTTCAGTCAGTTCAGTTCAGTTCAGTCAGTTCAGTTCAGTTCAGTTCAGTTCAGTTCAGTTCAGTTCAGTTCAGTTCAGTTCAGTTCAGTTCAGTTCAGTTCAGTTCAGTTCAGTTCAGTTCAGTTCAGTTCAGTCAGTTCAGTTCAGTTCAGTTCAGTTCAGTTCAGTTCAGTTTCAGTTCAGTTCAGTTCAGTTCAGTTCAGTTCAGTCAGTCAGTTCAGTTCAGTTCAGTTCAGTTCAGTTCAGTTCAGTTCAGTTCAGTTCAGTTCAGTTCAGTTCAGTTCAGTTCAGTTCAGTTCAGTTCAGTTCAGTTCAGTTCAGTTCAGTTCAGTTCAGTTCAGTCAGTTTCAGTTCAGTTCAGTTCAGTCAGTCAGTTCAGTTCAGTATCAGTTCAGTTCAGTTCAGTTCAGTTTCAGTTCAGTTCAGTTCAGTTCAGTTCAGTTCAGTTCAGTCAGTTCAGTTCAGTTCAGTTCAGTCAGTCAGTTCAGTTCAGTCAGTCAGTTCAGTTCAGTTCAGTTCAGTTCAGTTCAGTTCAGTTCAGTTCAGTCAGTTCAGTTCAGTTCAGTTCAGTTCAGTTCAGTCAGTCAGTTCAGTTCAGTTCAGTTCAGTTCAGTCAGTTCAGTTCAGTTCAGTTCAGTTCAGTTCAGTTCAGTTCAGTTCAGTTCAGTCAGTTCAGTTCAGTTCAGTTCAGTTCAGTCAGTTCAGTTCAGTTCAGTTCAGTTCAGTCAGTTCAGTTCAGTTCAGTTCAGTTCAGTTCAGTCAGTTCAGTTCAGTTCAGTTCAGTTCAGTTCAGTTCAGTTCAGTTCAGTTCAGTTCAGTCAGTTCAGTTCAGTCAGTCAGTTCAGTTCAGTTCAGTCAGTTCAGTTCAGTTCAGTTCAGTTCAGTTCAGTTCAGTTCAGTTCAGTTCATTTCAGTTCAGTTCAGTTCAGTTCAGTTCAGTCAGTTCAGTTCAGTTCAGTTCAGTCAGTCAGTTCAGTTCAGTTCAGTTCAGTTCAGTTCAGTTCAGTCAGTCAGTTCAGTCAGTCAGTTCAGTTCAGTTCAGTTCAGTTCAGTTCAGTTTTCAGTCAGTTCAGTTCAGTTCAGTTCAGTTCAGTTCAGTCAGTCAGTTCAGTTCAGTTCAGTTCAGTTCAGTTCAGTTCAGTTCAGTTCAGTTCAGTTCAGTTCAGTTCAGTTCAGTTCAGTTTCAGTTCAGTCAGTTCAGTCAGTCAGTTCAGTTCAGTTCAGTTCAGTCCAGTCAGTTCAGTTCAGTCAGTCAGTCAGTCAGTCAGTTCAGTTCAGTTCAGTTCAGTTCAGTCAGTTCAGTTCAGTTCAGTTCAGTTCAGTTCAGTTCAGTTCAGTTCAGTTCAGTTCAGTTCAGTTCAGTCATTCAGTTCAGTTCAGTTCAGTTCAGTCAGTCAGTTCAGTTCAGTTCAGTTCAGTTCAGTTCAGTTCAGTTCAGTTCAGTTCAGTTCAGTTTCAGTTCAGTTCAGTCAGTTCAGTTCAGTTCAGTTCAGTTCAGTCAGTCAGTCAGTTCAGTTCAGTTCAGTTCAGTTCAGTTCAGTTCAGTTCAGTCAGTTCAGTTCAGTTCAGTTCAGTTCAGTTCAGTTCAGTCAGTTCAGTTCAGTTCAGTTCAGTTCAGTTCAGTTCAGTTCAGTCAGTTCAGTTCAGTTCAGTTCAGTTCAGTTCAGTTCAGTTCAGTTCAGTCAGTTCAGTTCAGTTCAGTTCAGTTCAGTCAGTCAGTTCAGTTTTCAGTTCAGTTCAGTTCAGTTCAGTTCAGTTCAGTTCAGTTCAGTTCAGTCAGTTCAGTCAGTCAGTTCAGTTCAGTTCAGTTCAGTTCAGTTCAGTTCAGTTCAGTTCAGTTCAGTCAGTTCAGTTCAGTTCAGTTCAGTTCAGTTCAGTTCAGTTCAGTTCAGTTCAGTCAGTTCAGTCATCAGTTCAGTTCAGTTCAGTTCAGTTCAGTTCAGTTCAGTTCAGTTCAGTCAGTCAGTTCAGTTCAGTTCAGTTCAGTTCAGTTCAGTTCAGTTCAGTTCAGTTTCAGTCAGTTCAGTTCAGTTCAGTTCAGTTCAGTTCAGTTCAGTTCAGTTCAGTTCAGTTCAGTTCAGTTCAGTTCAGTTCAGTTCAGTTCAGTTCAGTCAGTTCAGTTCAGTTCAGTTCAGTTCAGTTCAGTTCAGTTCAGTTCAGTTCAGTTCAGTTCAGTTCAGTTCAGTTCAGTTCAGTTCAGTTCAGTTCAGTTCAGTTCAGTTCAGTTCAGTTCAGTTCAGTTCAGTTCAGTTCAGTTCAGTTCAGTTCAGTTCAGTTCAGTTCAGTTCAGTCAGTTCAGTTCAGTTCAGTTCAGTTCAGTTCAGTTCAGTTCAGTTCAGTTCAGTTCAGTTCAGTTCAGTTCAGTTCAGTTCAGTTCAGTTCAGTTCAGTTCAGTTCAGTTCAGTTCAGTTCAGTTCAGTTCAGTTCAGTTCAGTCAGTTCAGTTCAGTTCAGTTCAGTTCAGTTCAGTCAGTTCAGTCCAGTTCAGTTCAGTTCAGTTCAGTTCAGTTCAGTTCAGTTCAGTTCAGTTCAGTTCAGTTCAGTTCAGTTCAGTTCAGTTCAGTTCAGTTCAGTTCAGTCAGTTCAGTTCAGTTCAGTTCAGTTCAGTTCAGTTCAGTTCAGTTCAGTTCAGTTCAGTCAGTTCAGTTCAGTTCAGTTCAGTTCAGTTCAGTTCAGTTCAGTTCAGTTTCAGTCAGTTCAGTTCAGTTCAGTTCAGTTCAGTTCAGTTCAGTTCAGTTCAGTTCAGTTCAGTTCAGTTCAGTTCAGATTCAGTTCAGTTCAGTTCAGTTCAGTTCAGTTCAGTTCAGTTCAGTTCAGTTCAGTTTCAGTTCAGTTCAGTTCAGTTCAGTTCAGTTCAGTTCAGTTCAGTTCAGTTCAGTTCAGTTCAGTTCAGTCAGTTCAGTCAGTTCAGTTCAGTTCAGTTCAGTTCAGTTCAGTTCAGTTCAGTTCAGTTCAGTTCAGTTCAGTTCAGTTCAGTTCAGTTCAGTTCAGTTCAGTTCAAGTTCAGTCAGTCAGTTCAGTCAGTTCAGTTCAGTTCAGTTCAGTTCAGTTCAGTCAGTTCAGTTCAGTCAGGTTCAGTTCAGTTCAGTTCAGTTCAGTTCAGTTCAGTTCAGTTCAGTTCAGTTCAGTTCAGTTCAGTTCAGTCAGTTCAGTTCAGTTCAGTTCAGTTCAGTTCAGTTCAGTTCAGTTCAGTTCAGTTCAGTCAGTTCAGTTCAGTTCAGTTCAGTTCAGTTCAGTTCAGTTCAGTTCAGTCAGTTCAGTCAGTCAGTTCAGTTCAGTTCAGTTCAGTTCAGTTCAGCTTCATTCAGTTCAGTTCAGTTCAGTTCAGTTCAGTCAGTCAGTTCAGTTCAGTTCAGTTCAGTTCAGTTCAGTCAGTTCAGTTCAGTTCAGTTCAGTTCAGTTCAGTCAGTTCAGTTCAGTTCAGTTCAGTTCAGTTCAGTTCAGTTCAGTTCAGTTCAGTTCAGTTCAGTTCAGTTCAGTTCAGTTCAGTTCAGTTCAGTTCAGTTCAGTTCAGTTCAGTTCAGTTTCAGTTCAGTTCAGTTCAGTTCAGTTCAGTTCAGTTCAGTTCAGTTCAGTTCAGTTCAGTTCAGTTCAGTTCAGTTCAGTTCAGTTCAGTTCAGTTCAGTTCAGTTCAGTTCAGTTCAGTTCAGTTTCAGTTCAGTTCAGTTCAGTTCAGTTCAGTTCAGTTCAGTTCAGTTCAGTTCAGTTCAGTTCAGTTCAGTTCAGTTCAGTTCAGTTCAGTTCAGTTCAGTTCAGTCAGTTCAGTTCAGTTCAGTTCAGTCAGTTCAGTTCAGTTCAGTTCAGTTCAGTCATTTCAGTTCAGTTCAGTTCAGTTCAGTTCAGTTCAGTTCAGTTCAGTTCAGTTCAGTTCAGTTCAGTTCAGTTCAGTTCAGTTCAGTTCAGTCAGTTCAGTTCAGTTCAGTTCAGTTCAGTTCAGTTCAGTTCAGTTCAGTTCAGTTCAGTTCAGTTCAGTTCAGTCAGTTCAGTTCAGTTCAGTTCAGTTCAGTTCAGTTCAGTTCAGTTCAGTTCAGTTCAGTTCAGTTCAGTTCAGTTCAGTCAGTTCAGTTCAGTTCAGTTCAGTTCAGTTCAGTCAGTTCAGTTCAGTTCAGTTCAGTTCAGTTCAGTTCAGTTCAGTTCAGTTCAGTTCAGTTCAGTTTCAGTTCAGTTCAGTTCAGTTCAGTTCAGTTCAGTTCAGTTCAGTTCAGTTTCAGTTCAGTTCAGTTCAGTTCAGTTCAGTTCAGTTTCAGTTCAGTTCAGTTCAGTTCAGTTCAGTTCAGTTCAGTTCAGTCAGTTCAGTTCAGTTCAGTTCAGTTCAGTTCAGTTCAGTTCAGTTCAGTTCAGTCAGTTCAGTTCAGTTCAGTTCATCAGTTCAGTTCAGTTCAGTTCAGTTCAGTTCAGTTCAGTTCAGTCAGTTCAGTTCAGTTCAGTTCAGTTCAGTTCAGTTCAGTTCAGTTCAGTTCAGTTCAGTTCAGTTCAGTTCAGTTCAGTTCAGTTCAGTTCAGTTCAGTTCAGTTCAGTTCAGTTCAGTTCAGTTCAGTTCAGTTCAGTTCAGTTCAGTTCAGTTCAGTTCAGTTCAGTTCAGTTCAGTCAGTTCAGTTCAGTTCAGTTCAGTCAGTTCAGTTCAGTCAGTTCAGTTCAGTTCAGTTCAGTTCAGTTCAGTTCAGTTCAGTTCAGTTCAGTTCAGTTCAGTTTCAGTCAGTTCAGTTCAGTTCAGTTCAGTTCAGTTCAGTTCAGTTCAGTTCAGTTCAGTTCAGTTCAGTTCAGTTCAGTTCAGTTCAGTTCAGTTCAGTTCAGTTCAGTTCAGTTCAGTTCAGTTCAGTTCAGTTCAGTTCAGTTCAGTTCAGTTCAGTTCAGTTCAGTTCAGTTCAGTTCAGTCAGTTCAGTTCAGTTCAGTTCAGTTCAGTTCAGTTCAGTTCAGTTCAGTTCAGTTCAGTTCAGTTCAGTTCAGTTCAGTTTCAGTTCAGTTCAGTTCAGTTCAGTTCAGTTCAGTTCAGTTCAGTTCAGTTCAGTTCAGTTCAGTTCAGTTCAGTTCAGTTCAGTTCAGTTCAGTTCAGTTCAGTTCAGTTCAGTTCAGTTCAGTTCAGTTCAGTTCAGTTCAGTTCAGTTCAGTTCAGTTCAGTTCAGTTCAGTTCAGTTCAGTTCAGTTCAGTTCAGTTCAGTTCAGTTCAGTTCAGTTCAGTTCAGTTCAGTTCAGTTCAGTTCAGTTCAGTTCAGTTCAGTTCAGTTCAGTTCAGTTCAGTTCAGTCAGTTCAGTTCAGTTCAGTTCAGTTCAGTTCAGTTCAGTTCAGTTCAGTTCAGTTCAGTTCAGTTCAGTTCAGTTCAGTTCAGTTCAGTTCAGTTCAGTTCAGTTCAGTTCAGTTCAGTTCAGTTCAGTTCAGTTCAGTTCAGTTCAGTTCAGTTCAGTTCAGTTCAGTTCAGTTCAGTTCAGTTCAGTTCAGTTCAGTTCAGTTCAGTTCAGTTCAGTTCAGTTCAGTTCAGTTCAGTTCAGTTCAGTTCAGTTCAGTTCAGTTCAGTTCAGTTCAGTTCAGTTCAGTTCAGTTCAGTTCAGTTCAGTTCAGTTCAGTTCAGTTCAGTTCAGTTCAGTTCAGTTCAGTTCAGTTCAGTTCAGTTCAGTTCAGTTCAGTTCAGTTCAGTTCAGTTCAGTCAGTTCAGTTCAGTTCAGTTCAGTTCAGTTCAGTTCAGTTCAGTTCAGTTCAGTTCAGTTCAGTTCAGTTCAGTTCAGTTCAGTTCAGTTCAGTTCAGTTCAGTTCAGTTCAGTTCAGTTCAGTTCAGTTCAGTTCAGTTCAGTTCAGTTCAGTTCAGTTCAGTCAGTCAGTTCAGTCAGTTCAGTTCAGTTCAGTTCAGTTCAGTTCAGTTCAGTTCAGTTCAGTTCAGTTCAGTTCAGTTCAGTTCAGTTCAGTTCAGTTCAGTTCAGTTCAGTTCAGTTCAGTTCAGTTCAGTTCAGTTCAGTTCAGTTCAGTTCAGTTCAGTTCAGTTCAGTTCAGTTCAGTTCAGTTCAGTTCAGTTCAGTCAGTTCAGTTCAGTTCAGTCAGTTCAGTTCAGTTCAGTTCAGTTCAGTTCAGTTCAGTTCAGTTCAGTTCAGTTCAGTTCAGTTCAGTTCAGTTCAGTTCAGTTCAGTTCAGTTCAGTCAGTTCAGTTCAGTTCAGTTCAGTTCAGTTCAGTTCAGTTCAGTTCAGTTCAGTTCAGTTCAGTTCAGTTCAGTTCAGTTCAGTTCAGTTCAGTTCAGTTCAGTTCAGTTCAGTCAGTCAGTTCAGTTCAGTTCAGTTCAGTTCAGTTCAGTTCAGTTCAGTTCAGTTCAGTTCAGTTCAGTTCAGTTCAGTTCAGTTCAGTCAGTCAGTTCAGTTCAGTTCAGTTCAGTTCAGTTCAGTTCAGTTCAGTTCAGTTCAGTTCAGTTCAGTTCAGTTCAGTTCAGTTCAGTTCAGTTCAGTTCAGTTCAGTTCAGTTCAGTTCAGTTCAGTTCAGTTCAGTTCAGTTCAGTTCAGTTCAGTCAGTTCAGTTCAGTTCAGTTCAGTTCAGTTCAGTTCAGTTCAGTTCAGTTCAGTTCAGTTCAGTTCAGTTCAGTTCAGTTCAGTTCAGTTCAGTTTCAGTTCAGTTCAGTTCAGTTCAGTTCAGTTCAGTTCAGTTCAGTTCAGTTCAGTTCAGTTCAGTTCAGTTCAGTTCAGTTCAGTTCAGTTCAGTTCAGTTCAGTTCAGTTCAGTTCAGTTCAGTTCAGTTCAGTTCAGTTCAGTTCAGTTCAGTTCAGTTCAGTTCAGTTCAGTTCAGTTCAGTTCAGTTCAGTTCAGTTCAGTTCAGTTCAGTTCAGTTCAGTTCAGTTCAGTTCAGTTCAGTTCAGTTCAGTTCAGTTCAGTTCAGTTCAGTTCAGTTCAGTTCAGTTCAGTTCAGTTCAGTTCAGTTCAGTTCAGTTCAGTTCAGTTCAGTTCAGTTCAGTTCAGTTCAGTTCAGTTCAGTTCAGTTCAGTTCAGTTCAGTTCAGTTCAGTTCAGTTCAGTTCAGTTCAGTTCAGTTCAGTTCAGTTCAGTTCAGTTCAGTTCAGTTCAGTCAGTTCAGTTCAGTTCAGTTCAGTTCAGTTCAGTTCAGTTCAGTTCAGTTCAGTTCAGTTCAGTTCAGTTCAGTTCAGTTCAGTTCAGTTCAGTTCAGTTCAGTTCAGTTCAGTTCAGTTCAGTTCAGTTCAGTTCAGTTCAGTTCAGTTCAGTTCAGTTCAGTTCAGTTCAGTTCAGTTCAGTTCAGTTCAGTTCAGTTCAGTTTCAGTTCAGTTCAGTTCAGTTCAGTTCAGTTCAGTTCAGTTCAGTTCAGTTCAGTTCAGTTCAGTTTCAGTTCAGTCAGTTCAGTTCAGTTCAGTTCAGTTCAGTTCAGTTCAGTTCAGTTCAGTTCAGTTCAGTTCAGTTCAGTTCAGTTCAGTTCAGTCAGTTCAGTTCAGTTCAGTTCAGTTCAGTTCAGTTCAGTTCAGTTCAGTTCAGTTCAGTTCAGTTCAGTTCAGTTCAGTTCAGTTCAGTTCAGTTCAGTTCAGTTCAGTTCAGTTCAGTTCAGTTCAGTTCAGTTCAGTTCAGTTCAGTTCAGTTCAGTTCAGTTCAGTTCAGTTCAGTTCAGTTCAGTTACAGTTTCAGTCCAGTACTAGTACCTAGTGCTAGCTGGTCCACGCGGCCCGTGACCTGGAAGGTAGCCACCCAGCCTGGTCACGCAGCCTACGCGTGCCTTGTGTAGTGCGTTACACTATGGCTACATATCATAACAGCTACCTTGCTGCAATGGTTCAAAAACTCGTGGTAACTTATCATTCGCATAAGGGCGAGTTCCTCATCCCCTATTCGGCTACCCCCAGATTATAATTGAGGAAACATCGTATCAGTTTTTTTTATTTCCCCCCCTAGCTTTGTGGTTTTAGGCTTCCTCGAGGAGCTCCAGGGATAGCGTGCTTAAAGCTTTTTAAAGTTGTTTAGGGCCAAGCATTTTTATAGCGCCAATTTGGGCAAAAACGGGGTCAAAAGTAGCGATTGCTATATATAGCGGAACAAAGTTCCTGCATCGTAGCATCACTGCCACTACCACAGCCACTAGTAGTCATGGGAGCTGCCTAGAAGCTGCTGCTCGTAGCTGAAAAGAAAAGCTATGCACAGAGGGTGTGAACCTTTACTGGCCCTTCGACTATAACTGTTCCATACAAAGCAATCAATACATATCATATGAAATTAGTGCTGATAATAATGCTTGCTTGCTGCAATCTTGCTTGCTAGCTGCAATGTTGCCTTTTTCTGAGGATTTGTTGGAACCCCCCTCCCGAATTTTGTGGAGAGGGCTAGTCTTGGGCCAACAATGGCCTGCCGATGACACTGTATTGTAATATTTGGTTACCCCCAAATTGGAATTGCATTTTTGTTTACAAATACATCGCATCATCACTGCAACTACCACAGCCACCATGCATTGGTCGAGGGTCGGCATCTCCAGCTAGCGCTAGGGCCAAAGATTGAACCAGTACTGGAAAGCTGATCCTGTTAGCTTCGAGATGCACTACACTGCTGTAGGTTTGGCTGGGTAGTAAGCCAGGGGAGCTGCCTAGAAGCCGCTGCTCGTTGCCGGAAAGGGAAGCTATGATCCAGGCCTAACAGTGCAGTGGCTGATAGGGGTAGTGATGAATGTTCGTTTGGTTGAGGGTCTGTATCAACCACCTAGCTCCGGCTTACGCTATGGTGTCCTTAACTTCACGTCCTGTGAATAACGGTATTACACGGATGTAACAATTTCAATTTCAATTTCAATATCAACCACCTACTACTTTAATGTATAAAAAAAGTAGGCAACTAGTATGGAGTGGCTGATAGGGGTAGTGGTGAATGTTCATTTGGTCGAGGGTCCGTATCTCCCACCTACTACTTCAGTGTATAAAAAAAGTAGGCACCTAGTATTACACTCTTTGGTAGGAGTGGCAAAGCTACTCGAACTGAATCCTCGGTGCCGCTGGTTTATGTAGGGAGACTCACCTCCTGGGGTGAAATACCTTTCACAACTTCAAAACAAATGCTGATTAATGAATGCAAGCCTATGCTTTACCCTCGGTGTCAGAGTCAAGGTGAACGAGTTGCGGCTGAATAGACAGCCATGAAAGCTGCCTAGAAGCTGCTGCACATAGCTGAAAAGAAAAGCTATTCAAAGAGGGTGAGCACCTTCACTGGCCCTTTGCCTCTGAAATCAACTGTGGGTCATAGAGATCACGGAATGCAAACAAATGTGACTAACCACCCACGTACTCACCAATACACTACCTTCCCACCCACGTACTCACCCTCCCACTACCTACTCAACTGTGGGAACTCAATTGTGGGACCTCATCATCAGACATAACATGTATTCAAACCAAGGAGTCCTTTGCCTCCAAAAACTGTGGGTCATAGAGGTGCAGTGCATCATTGGCAGTACACATTGGCAGTACCACCTTTACTGGCCCTTTGCCTCTGAACCCAACCGTGGGTCATAGAGGTGCAGTGCATCATTGGCAGTACAGTCCATGAGCAATCGATCAAACTCCCTCTGACTGATCTTCCCATCCCCGTTGGCGTCTGCCTCCCGAATCATCAGCTTGGCCTGTGGCACAAGGATGAAAATCGTTTCAGCACAAAAAGAGGCAAAAAGGTTCAAAATAAACGAACAAGGAGTTCTAAACCCAACCCATCCCTCCCGCATCATCAACTTGACCTGTGCGGCACAGGGATGAAATCGTTCAGTACAAAAAAGAGGCGAAAAGGTTTTGAAAAAGGTTCAAAAGAAACAAACAAGGAGTTATATACCCAACCCATAATCCACAAACCAACCCAACCCGCAACTCTCTCGCTGATCGCATTTTTAATAACAAAAGAACAAAAATAACAAAAAAACAAAATAAATAAACAAACAAATAAATAAATAAATAAATACATTTGATAAGAGTAGTACCTACCGCTGCCTTCAACTCTTCACTGCCTGACTGCAGCAGCTGAGCCATGAGCTCATCCTGGGTGATCAAACAAAAAATAAAAAACATGTATAGGAGGAGTACCTACTGCTGCCTTCAACTCTTCAGTTGTATCAAACTCTTCACTGCCTGACTGCAACAGCTGAGCCACGAGCTCATCCTGGGTGGTCACATAAAAAAAACATACACACATTCTTATACATTTATCAGAGGAATACCTACCGCTGCCTTCTCTTCAGTTGTATCAAAATCCTCACTGCCTGCCTGCAGCAGCTAAGCCGTGAGCGCACCCTGGGTGATCATTTGTTTTAATAAATAAATAAATAAATAAATAAATAAATAAATAAATAAATAAATAAATACATAAAAAAATCATTTTATAAGAGGGGTCCCTACCGCTGCCTTCAACTCTTCAGTCGTATCAAACTCTTCACTGCCTGACTGCAGCAGCTGAGCCATGAGCTCATCCTGGCTGATGAAACCATTTCCATCTAGGTCGATCTTCTTGAATGCTCGGTCCAAGTACACCTGTGTGTGGGGGTGGGTAGATGGTGTGTGTGCAGGGCGTGTGTGTGGTGTGTGTGTGTGTGTGTGTGCAAGTGTGTGTGTGTGTGTGGTGTGTGTGGGGGGGAATGTGTGTGTGTGTTTGAGTGGTGGTGGTGGTGGTGGTGTGTGTGGGGGTGGTGGGGTGATTATTGGTATTGGTACACTAAATATACAACACACCTTCCAGCTCCTATCCTTCTGCATCTGTGACCAGTCCACCATGGAGATCATGAATTCAGTCAAGTCAATTTCACCATCTTTGTCCTGATCAGCTTGTTCACGTAGCTGCTTGACCTCTGAGTCAGCAAGGTCGTAACCCTGCATTGGCATCGGGGAGGGAGGAAGTAGATTGGGTGGGAAGAAGGGCGGGAGGGAGGGGAGGGGAGGGAGGGGAGGGGAGGGGAGGGGGAGGGGAGGGGGAGGGGAGCGGAGCGGAGCGGGGGGGGGGGGGGGGATAATAGTAGGGTACTAATTGTATAGGCATTGTTGGATGGAGGGGAAGGATATGAAACACGTGCACACGCATTGCTTAAGCATTGTCAGAACAAGTTGCGGAGAGAAATAATGTGAGGGTCTGATAGAGTCCTTTAGTTTTTGTGTGTTTGACTATTACCCGGGTTTTGTTAAAAAAGTAAATATGAATACAGATCATGTATAAATGCATATAAATGAAATGCATTTAAATACTTACCATCATCGTATTCAGCCGTGACAAGAACCAGAAATACAGAAATAAATGCGTATAAATAAATGCAAATAAATGTTGAAAAACGAAATATATATGCAGCAGCAAAAGGGTCAACAGCTACACCAACACATGTAACAGTAAAGAGCTTTTGTCCCATCTGCCCTCCCAGGCCATCCTTGAACACATCAAATCTTATTCCAACAGTACCATCTGAGTAAATGGTTTCAAGCAACTCCCGCTAGACCAACACTAGTAACGGTAAAGAGAATTTGTCCCATCTGCCCTCCCAGGCCATCCTTGAGCACATCACAGCTTACTAAACCATTGCCATCTGAGTTTAATATGGTTTTATAAAATTCCTGCTAGACCAACACTTGTAAAGAGCGTTAAAGACTTGCAAAAAGTGTTAACAGCTTGTGAGGAGTGTAAAAGACTTGTAAAGAGCGTTAAAGACTTGCAAAAAGTGTTAACAGCTTGTGAGGAGCGTTCAAGACTTGCAAAGAGCATTCAAGACTTGTAAAGAGCGTTAAAGACTTGCAAAAAGTGTTAACAGCTTGTGAGGAGCGTTCAAGACTTGCAAAGAGCATTCAAGACTTGTAAAGAGCGTTAAAGACTTGCAAAAAGTGTTAACAGCTTGTGAGGAGTGTAAAAGACTTGCAAAGAGCGTTCAAGACTTGCAAAGAGCGTCAAGCACTTGTAAAACATGTTTTTCTCAATGCCCTCTCAGGCCATCCTTGAGCACATCACAGCTTATTAAACCATTGTAAGTATAAGGTTTCAAACAACTCCCGCTGTACCAACACTTGTGAAGAGCGTTAAAGACTTGTAAATAGCGTTAACAGCTTGTAAAGAGCGTTAACAGCTTGGCAAGCTCTATGCAGCGTCGCCTGCAACGCAAACAAATGGCGGAGAGTGATCGCGAGGGAACGACAGGTGGCAACGGAAGCGAGTTAGTTACGAGACCGTTGGCTGACGTGTCAGGCTTCAGCGCAGTCAGACGGATGGTTGGTCGCACAGACGGACAAACGGGTAACCCTGGGGACTCCCGCCCCCTTGAAGAGGGGGCTCCGCCAAAAAATAAGTTAACTGCTTGTAAAAAGCGTTTTTTCTCGCCTTCCCTCTTAGGCCATCCTTGAGCTGATCGAACCTGATTACACCACTGCCATCTGAGTATAAGGACTGAGACAACTCCCACTAGACCAACACTTGCAAAGAGTAATAAAAAACTCCCGCTAGGCCAACCAACACTTGTAAAGAGTAATAAAAAACTCCCGCTAGGCCAACACTTGTAAAGATTCATAAAAAACTCCCGCTAGGCCAACACTTGTAAAGATTTATAAAAAACTCCCGCTAGGCCAACACTTGTAAAGAGCGTTAGCACTTGTACAAATAGTTTTTGCCAATGCCCTCTCAGGCCATCCTTGAGCTCATCAAATTCCACCAATGCCAACTGAGTATAATATGGTTTCAAACAACTCCCGCTAGACCAACACTTATAGAGAGCGTTAAAAACTTGAAAAGAGCGTTAACTGCTTGTAAACAGCGTTTTGTCTCACTTGCCCTTTCAGGCCATCCTTGAGCTCATCACAGCTTATTCCACCAATGCAATCTGAGTATATGGTTTTAAACAACTCCCGCTAGGCCAACGCTTCAAAATAAAATAAATAGTACGCCTTATTACGAGGCGTGCATTTGAGGGGCAGCCCGTTTGCTTGCACTGGGGCCAACCACGGGTAAAGAGCTGTTCTCACCAGACCTTTCAGGCCATCCTTGAGCTCATCAAAGCTGATTACACCATTGCCATCTGAGTCTATGGACTGAAACAACTCCTGCGGGGGGAGTAAAAAAAACAAAATCGATACCGAGGTGTGTGTGTGTGTGTGTGGGGGGGGGGGGGGGGGGGGGGGCAAAAAACAATTCTGACCCCATGCCCCAAATGTGTTCAGCTTGTTGAGAGGATGAAGTTTGTTGTTTTTTGCTTTTTTTGGCCAAGTAGGTAGAAAGTTATGGGCCTCCAAAGTTTGAGTGAGTGGGTGTGTGGTGAGGGAAAAAACTGAGACTGCGGGGGAGTAGAATAAATAAATAAATAAATACCGAGGGGAAGGGCAAAAAAAAGGCTGACCCCATGCCCCCAATGTGTAAAGCTTGTTGAGAGGATTTTCGTTTGCCCAGTAGGTAGAAAGTTATGGGTTGTCTATGGACTGAAACAACTCCTGCGGGGGAGTAGAATAATAAATGAATAAATGATCAAATGATCAAATGAATAATAAATAAATAAATTAAATAAATAAATAAACAAACAAATAAATAAATAAATAAATAAATAAATAAATGAACAAACAAACAAATAAATAAATGAATAAATAAATAAGTACATAAATAAATAGATAAATAAATAAATAAATAAATAAATAAATAAATTTATAAATAAATACATAAATCCGCATAAATACATGTATACACGAATAAATAAATAAATAAATACATAAATAAATAAATACACAAGGAAACCGAGGTGCAGGAATGAGTGTTGGGTTGGTGGTTAGTAGTTGGTGGTTGGTTGGTGGTTGGTGATTGGTAGTTGGTTGGTGGCCCCATCCATTTGGACACCTAGGTGTGGGAATGAGTGCTATTTTGGTCCCTCACCTCTACACTTTGGATGAAGGTCTCCCTTTCAGTGTTCGCTCCCTTCAACTCCCTCTCAGCCTTCAGCTGGTCAAACACGACCTTGTTGGTTGTTGGTTGTTGGTGGTTGGTTGGAAGGTGGCCCCACTGGGACACCGAGGTGCGGGAATGAGTGTTGGGTTGGTGGTTGGTGGTCGGTACTTGGTCGGTGGCCCATCCACTTGGACACCTAGGTGTGGGAATGAGTGTTGGGTTGGTCGTCTCTCCTCTGGTGCCGCTGTTTTGTGTAGGGAGATCCACCTCCTGGGGTGAAATACCTTTCACAACTAAAACAAAAAAACTCACCTCTGCATTTTGGATAAAGGTCTCCCTTTCAGTGTTAGCTCCCTTCAACTCCCTCTCAGCCTTTAGCTGGTCAAACACGATCTTCAGCACCATCTGCTTCAACCGACTGAATGTCGAGAAGCGCTGCAGTCGCTGTACAGGCAAAAAATAGGATATGCAGGGTTTAGGATAGGCAGATATGCAGGGTTTAGGATAGGCAGATATGCAGGGTTTAGGATTATGGTTAAGGATAGGCATCATTACCATCACACTAATATCATCATCAGCTGATTATCATCATGGGTCGTTCATCACGACCTTCTGCACCATCTGCTTCAATCGACTAAAGGTTGAGAAGCGTTGTAGTCGCTGTTCGAGGCAAAATATAGGATAGGCAGGGTTTAGGATAGGCATCATCATCATCATCATCATCATCATCATCATCATCATCATCATCATCATCATCATCATCATCATCATCGTCATGGTTTTTTCATCACGACCTTCAGCACCATCTGCTTCAATTGACTGAATGTTGAGAAGCGTCGAAACAATGGTGGGTGAATGTGGGGAGTTTTGAGTGTGTGTGGGGGGGGTTGTGTGTGTGTGTGGAGTCGAGTTTGTGTGGGGGGGGGGGAGGTGTGTGTGTGTGTGCGGGGAGGGGAAGGGTGTGTGTGTGGGGGGGGGAGTTGTAGGTAGTTGTGGGGAGAGATGGGGCAGATCAGCCTAGATACTAGCGATTACATCGATTATGAAACTAAATATAGGATAGGCAGGGTCAGCCAAGATACTAATGCTAATATCTTGAGGGTGGGTCTGGGTGTCTGGGAGTATGGGGGGGCAGAGTGGGTGGGATGGGGTATGAGTGTATGGGGGTGGGGGTGGGGTGGGGTTATGACTTATGAGTGTATGGGGTAGGGTGTTTGTGTGTGTGTGTGGGGGGGGGGTAGTGTGTGTGTGTGTGTGTGTGGGGGGGGGGGGGGGGGGGGGGGGGGGTCAGGTCCTGTGGGTGGGTCAGGGGAGTCCAGTTTGATGTCTGATCATATATCAATTATTTATACCAGCCAAGGAGAGGATAGGCAGGATGAGCCATGTAAGAAACTAACAGCTATATCTAGGGTTGTCAAGTATGATGTAATACAATATATTAATATATAACTACCCTACGAGACAGAGAAGGTAGGCAGGATGAGCCAAGTAAGAAACTAACAACTACATCTTGGGTTGTCAAGTATGATGTAATAAAATACATTAATATATAACTACCCTACGAGACAAAGAGAGGACAGGGAGGATGGGCTCATTAAGAAACTAACACTGTAATCTAGGGTTGTCAAGTATGAATGTATGATATAATACAATATATTAATATATTACTACCCTAACAGCCAAAGAGAAGCTAGGGAGGATGGGCCAAGTAAGAAACTAACACTTTAATCTAGGGTTGTCAAGTATGAAATAAATATATAGTACAGTATATTAAGATGCTAATGGCCAAAGAGAAGATAGGGAGGATGAGCCAAGTAAGAAATTAACACTTACAACTAGGGTTAGTAATTTTAGTATGATATAATATGATAGATTAATATCCTAATAGCCAAAGAGAGGATAGGGAGGATGGGCCAAGTACTAATGTATTGATAACGCCTGGTGGGGCGTGGTATTAGGGAACCTGTCGTACGCGGGTAGAGAGCGGTCTTCTACCTCAACTGGACAAGCTACCATCGCAGTTGACAACGACCTGCAACGCGGGGCGAATCGTAGGGGGAATCGAACCCCCGACCCTAAATCCTCAAAGCGACTTGGTGTACCACTACACCATTTGATTCGCTGAAAGGGGCTAAGTACTCATGTATGTTGAACGTACGGAGGCAGGGAGCAGTGGCAGTGTTTTTCTTTTGTGCAACCGGTCGCCAAATCTGCGACCCAGGTGCGACCACCGTGCGACCACCGTGCGACCCTCATATGTGCGAGTCTAGGGCGAAATGGGCCCATGGTCGCCACGAAGTGCGACCGTGAGTGAGTGATTTGTGCTCTGGGTCGCACCTGGGTCTGTAGTGGATGCGAATGTGCTATTTTAAGGGTAAGCTAAAAGCGTTTTTAAGGGTAGCTTGGAAGGGCGGTTTGTCTGTACAAGAAAGAAAAATAAAACTTGCCAACCCTACACAAGTACAAGCCCAAGGTCCTTGGAGGGGCAGCTGGGAAGCTGAGGAATAAAATAACAAAAACAACTTAATACCCACTCCACCCCACCCCACCCCACTCCACCCCACCCCACCCACCCCACCCCACCCACCCCACCCCACCCCATCCAAATCCTCTCTAGGCCCTATGCGGACGATGAGAGCTGTGTACCTTGGCACGATATACCCCCCCCACACACACACACTCCCACACCCCATTCACAAACATCTCCCCACCCTATCCCGTCCCTCTCTAGCTGAGGACGCTGAGGAATAAAGGAATACATACAACATAATAACCCCACACAAGAACAAATTCCAACCTCAAGTTGACATATTGAACACCTGCACCACAGAACCTTGGAAGGGCAGCTAGGTTGTAAAAAAAAGAAAACAAACTTGACAAGTGTACACAATTAGTGCAGCAAAACTTAGCACACGCTTTAAGTGTGCCCTTTTATATTTATCACCTGCACAACAGAGCAGGTCGTATGTACAAAATAAAATAAAATACAAACTTGTCAACCCTACACAATTACAAGCTTAAGTTTAAATATTTATCACCTGCACCACAGAGCCTTGGAAGGGCAGGTCGTCTGTACAAAACAAAACAAAACAAAACAAAAACAATTTGATTTTTTTTTTTGAGAACCCTACACAATTACAAGCTCAAGTTTAAATATTTATCACCTGCACCACAGACCCTTGAAAGGGCAGGTCGGCTGCAAAACCACTATCCTTTACCAAAGGCTGTTGGAGCATTTGCTACAGCAAAACGTAGCACATGCTTGGGCTTTGACTTTTTTATTTATCACCAGCAACACAGAGTCTTGGAAGAGCAGGTCGTATGTACAAAATAAATTAAAATTAAATGAGATAAATGAAATACAAATAACATAAAAATTTGACGACCCTAAACAATTACAAGCTCAACTTGACATATTAATCACCTGCACCACAGAGCCTTGGAAGGGCAGGTTGTCTGTACAAAACAAAACAAAACAAAACTGAAATAAATTGAAATAAAATAAAATAAAATAAAAATTTGACAACCCTACACAATTACAAGCTCAAGTTTACATATTGATCACCTGCACCACAGAGCCTTGGAAGGGAAGGTCGGCAGCAGAACCATTTTCCTCTACCCAAGGGTGTTGGAGCGCTTTGGCAGCGGAGGGTCGCCTTCCTGGGGTCAGGCTCAGCATGCTCTTCAAGAAATCAAGAGCTGGGGGAGACAATTGCTCAAGATCCTGTATCATTTTAATTTAAACTCCTTTAACATATTTATCGATGCTGATGTTGAATTTAAATTCGACATAATTGATTGATGTTGCATATTATTTTGATATCTTTGAGCATACATTTGACATCATGGAGCATACATTTGACATCATGGAGCATACATTTGTAGGGTTGGGCCGACATATAAACGTATAATATACGTTTATACGTTTATACGTATAAATACGCCGTATATGTTTTCTCAAATCGACCTTATATACGTCGTATACAAAACGTATAGTCTGTACTTCTAGAGGTACAGCACACGTCCCGGCACTTAATTTTCTTGGTTTTCATTATATTTTTGATTTAGATAGCTCATTCGATAGCTTTTGACCTCCTCTATCACAATATGCAATAAAAATCACCATTCACGCGCATTATTTTATAAACATTTGGCCTAATGGTTGATCTAGATAGCCAGGATGGCACACATATCTGAGCGCCACCTAGCCTTCCATTCCACAAGCTGTGCTCCTTGCTACGTGGGCTTGAAGGATTGATGGTGCAAGCCTAGTGCATTGTGAACATGGACAAAATTGCAATACCATTATGTACTTATATCAATATACACTCATACAGTTATAATAGACCAACTGGCATTTAATGGCTCCCTTAGATTGGCACCGCGCTTTCTGGTCGTTATTTCTTTTCTGAGATTTGGACAACCTAAACTTGCCAGATTATTTTTCTGAGAGTTGATATGTGATGCCAATGAAATTAGCTACGCAGCGATACCTTTAAAACCATGTAAAAGTATTTCTCAAGAAATACCTAATTTTCCTATACGTTTTTATACGTTTATATGTATACGTTTATACGGCTTATAAAAACAAAATATACGTTTGCTTCCCAACCCTATACATTTGACATCATGGAGCATACATTTGACATCATGGAGCATACATTTGACATCATTGAGCATACATTTGACATCATTGAGCATACATTTGACATCATTGAGCATACATTTGACATACTTGAACATAAATTTGACACACTTGATTGATATTGGATATACATTTGACATCATTGAACATCAATTTGACAACATTGAAACTACATTTGACATCATTGAACATCAATTTGACATCATTGAAACTACATTTGACATCATTCAACATCAATTTGACATCATTGAAACTACATTTGACATTATTTAACATCAATTTGACATAATTGAAATCCTTTGAAAGTGATCCTTTGAAAGAGAAATCCTTTGAATGTGAAATACGACGAATGTGAAATCCTTTAATTGTGAGATCTTTTGAATGTGAGATCTTTGAATGTCAAAAACGACGAATCTGAAATCTTTTGAATGTGAGATCTTTTGAATGTGAAATATTTTGAACGTCTAGGTCTCTGCAGCGATACTTGGCAAGTATTTTGTTGCCTACCAGCATCACCGATCAGAACCGAATGACTCAGTGGCAGAGCAAAGGGGAAATATCGAGGCAGGTGCGGGGTTCGAACCCCCTTGAGTGCTCTTGGGCCTGTCCGGAGGGTCGTTGACCGGCACGGTAACTGGCATCTAGATACAATGTTGGCTTGAGCAGCGCAAACTTACGATCCGGTTGCCTTAATCCCCCTGGGCACGTCCTTAGAAGTGATTGTGACAATTCTTGGATGTTTAATTTTTCATTTTTTGTGTTGCCTACCAGCAGCAGCTTCTAGGCAGCTCCCTCGGTTGCTGTGAGCCAAGTGCGGAATGCAGTCGCTTACACAGCTGGGTTAGCACATACTGCTTTCCCCCCTGAGATGTAACTTACAGGGTGATGCGGCCTGTTTTCTTCTAACCCATTCTGTGCGGGCTTGACGGCAAGATCAGGTTTATGATTCCAAACCTCTCCCTAATGCCATACTTAGCAAGGAACCCTGGTCTTGCAGCTTTTGCAAAAAAACTAACATTCAAACTGGGCTGGTTGGCCTCAGCTAACGGGCTGCCCCCCTCAAGCTCAACCCTAATCTAGCCTAACAAGGCGGGCCTAACCTAACCTAGCCTCACAAGGCATGCCTAACCTAACCTAACCTATGTCAGCGATAGCTGTCTGTTGCCTCTCTGTCAAATTACTGTCGGTTATACTGCCCGGCTATACCCTAAACCCAGCCTGCATTCTGGAGGCTGTGCTCTTTCTCTTAGTGTTTGTCTTCATCTCTGTAAGGTGTTCTTTGACTCTCCTTTGATCAACGTATCTGTGCCTTAGTGACCAAGCTCCGCTGGCAACCTCGCCTAACAAGGCGGGCCTAACCGAACCGAACCGAACCTAGGCTTGCCTGGCATGCCTGTCCCAACCTAGCCTCATGAGGCAGGCCTAACCTAACTAGCTTAACAAGGCATGCCTAACCCTAACCTAGCCCATATATATAGCCCATACATGGGGCACTCATCAAGGGGACTCAAGCAAGGGGGACTCACTGTGGGTGGGTGGGTGGTGGTGGTTGGTGGTGGTTAACAAGGCAACAAGACCCACCTTAGAGTTCCAATCTATATTGCCCTTCAATATGGCCTTGAACTTTTCATTGAGGGACAATTTAACACCATGCCTACACAGGGCAAACATGATGAGAGTGAGGGTGATGAGAGTGAGGGTGATGAAATTGAGGGTGATGAGAGTGAGGGTGATAAGAGTAAGGGTGACGAGAGTGAGGGTGAGGGTGATGGTGATGATATCCTTCTCATTGTATGGCAATTACACCAGAATGGCAGCTTTCCAGTGAGCAGATGGTAGGAGACCGTGCCATTGGGAGGTAAAATTGCACTGGTGACCTAAACCCAACAAATAGTAAGCAGTGGGGACCCGGAGTTTGTGCTCTGCTGATGATTGAACTTCGACTCGTATGGCAAACACACCAGAATGGAAGCTTTCCAGTGAGCAGATGGTAGGAAACAATGTCTACACCTCAATATTGGAAGAGTACAAAGCACTGGAGCCCTGAACCCCCAAAAATTAAACAACGGGGACCTGGCGTTGTGCTATGCTGATGATTTAACTTGGATTTGTATGGCAAGTACACCAGAATGGCAGGTTACCACTGAGCAGGTGGTAGGAGACCATAACTAATCCTCAATACTGGGAGGGGAAAAGAACTGGTGACCTGACCCCAGCACATTGTAAACAATGGGGACCCGGAGTTTGTGCTATGCTGATGATCTAACTTCGATTCGTATGGCAAACACACCAGAATGGAAATTTCCAGTGAGTGACCACATGGTAGGAGACCATACCTACCACACCTCAATATTGTGGAATGGCAGGTTACCAGAGAGCTGATGGTAGGAGACCATACCTAATCCTCAATATTGGGAATTAAAAATGCACTGGTGACCTCAACCCAACAAATTGTAAACGACGGGGGCCCCAAGTTGTGCTGTGCTGATGATTTTACTTGGATTCGTATGGTAAAAACACCAGACTGGCAGGTTACCACTGATCAGATGGTAGGAGACCATGTCTGCACCTCAATATTGTCAGGGGAAAATCACTGGTGACCAGAACCCAGAAAATCGTTAACGACGGGGGCCTGGAGTTTGCTCAATGCTGATGATTTAATTCTGATTTGTATGACAAACACACCAGACTGGAAAGTTACCAGTGAGCACATGGTAGGAGACCATACCTACACCTCAACACTGGGAGAAGAAAAGCACTGGTGACCTGAACCCAGCAAATTGTAAACAATGGGGTCCCAGTGTTGGCACTATGCTGATGATTTAACTTCAATTTGTATGGCAAACACACCAGATTGGAAAGTTACCAGTGAGCAGATGGTTGGAGACCATGCCTCCTACACCTCAATATTGGGAGGGGAAATGCACTGGTGACCTGAATCCAACAAATTGTAAACAACAGGGACCCAGAGTTAGTGCTCTGCTGATGATTTAACTTTGATTCGCATGGCAAACACACCAGAATGGAAGCTTCCTAGTGAGCAGAAAATAGGAGACCATGCCTACACCTAAGTAATGGGAGGTAAAAATGCACTGGTGACCTGAACCCGACAAATTGTAAACAATGGGGCCTGGATTTTGGGCTCTGCTGATGATTTAATTTTGATTTGTATGGCAAACACACCAGAATGGCAGCTTCCCAGTGAGCAGATGGTAGGAGACCATGCCTACACTCCAGATATCAATCTTCTCATCATAGTTACCCCGGATGAGCTCCGGGGCCATGTAAGCAGGAGTGCCTACAATTGCAAAACAAAGTAACAAACATGTTTAAACAAGTTGCGATTGCTTGTCGAAGATGCTGGTGCATGTAGGTGTTACAATTGCAAAACAAAGTTACAAACGAGTTACAATTGCTTGTGGAAGTTGTTGGTGTATGTGTGGAGCTGGTGGTGTAGGAGTGCCTACAAATGCAAAACAAAGTTACAAACAAGTTAAACAAAAGGAACAATTGTGTGTGGAAGCTGGTGGTGCTTGTAGGTGTTACAATTACAAAAACAAAAGTTACAAACAAGTTTTTTTTGATGTTGCAATTGCTTGCGGAAGTTGCTGGCGCATGTGGGAAGTTGCTGGTGCATGTGGGTGTTCCAATTTCAAAAACAAAAGTTGAAAAAAGTTACATGTGCATGTGGGAAGTTGTTGGTGCATTTTGGAAGTTGTCCACAGTTTAATTTTTTGGCTACATATGGCAGCTTCCCACCAGCTTCGATAACTAACCACTGGGTCAAACCCAAGGCTTGCAGCTACATTGGAATGCCTGCCACGTCCATTTTCAGACCATGTCCGCCTTCAGACCATGTCCTCTTTTGGACTATGTACACTTTCAGACCACGTCCTCTTTTGGACCATGTCCACTTTCAGACCATGTCCTCTTTTGGACCATGTCCACTTTCAGACCATGTCCTCTTTTGGACCATGTCCACTTTCAGACCATGTCCTCTTTTGGACCATGTCCACTTTCAGACCATGTCCTCTTTTGGACCATGTCCACTTTCAGACCATGTCCTCTTTTGGACCATGTCCACTTTCAGACCATGTCCTCTTTTGGACCATGTCCACTTTCAGACCATGTCCTCTTTTGGACCATGTCCACTTTTCAGACCATGTCCTTTTTGGGACCATGTCCACCAGACCATGTCCTCTCTTTTGGACCATGTCCACTTTCAGACATGGTGAACTCCTGCTAGAGTACCCCCCCCCCCCCCACACACACACACACCCCACACACACCCACCACCACCACCACCCCACCCCAGGGAGTTGTTTTCAGTTCAGAATTTTGTGTACCTTGGTGGGTTTTGGCCTCCTCCAGGGAGAGCTTGGGTTCATCCAAAGTGTGCTGGATGGCGAGACCAAAGTCAGTGGCTCCTCGTCATAAGGAGTAACATGTATTTATTAATTTATTTATTTATCCACATGAGCACGTGGAGAGCTTGGGTTCATCCGGTGTGTGCTGGATGGCATGGCAGAAGTCAGTGGCCCCTCGATATAAGGCGTAACATGTATTTATTAATTAATTTATTTATCTACCTGAGCACGTGGAGGTAGACTACAGTCAGTGGCCCCTCTTCACAAGACGTAACATGTATTTATGTATTTATTTATCTACATGAGCACGTGGATAGAGACCGGAGTCAGTGGCCCCTCGTCATAAGGACTAACATTAATTATGTATTCATTTATTAATTTACCTGAGCATGTTGACAGCTTGGGTTCATCCGGTGTGTGCTGGATGGCGAGACCAAAGTCAGCGGCCCTTCGTCATAAGACATAACATTTATTTATGTATTTATTTATTTATTTATTTATTTATTTATTTATTTATTTATTTATTTATTTATTTATTTATTTATTTATTTATTTATTTATTTATTTATGTATTTATTTATTTATCAAATTTATTTATTTATTTATTTACCTGAGCATGATGAGAGGTTGGGTTCATCTGACATGTGCTGCATGGCGAGACCAAAGTCAGCCGCCCCTCGTCATATGGCATAACATGTTTTGTATTTATTTATTTATTTATTTATTTACTTATCTATATACCTGAGCACGTGGAGAGAGACCAAAGTGAGCATCCCCTCGTCATAAGGCGTAACATGTCTTTATTTGTTGTTTATTTAATATATATATATTATATATATATATATATATATATTTTTTTTTTTTTTTTTACCTGGAGCATGAGGAGAGGTTGGGTTCATCCGATGTGTGTTGGATTGCGCGAGACCAAAGTCAAGTGGTCCCTCGTAGTAAGGCCGTAACATGTATGTATTTATTGATTTATTATATCCCTTTATTTATTTACTTATCTATATACCTGAGCACGTGGAGAGAGACCAGCAGTGAGCGTCCCCGTTGAGCTCGTCATAAGGCGTAACATTTGTTTGTTTGTTTGTCTATTTATTTATTTATTTATTTATATTATTTATTTACCTGAGCATGAGGAGAGGTTGGGTTCATCTGGCGTGTGCTGGATGGCGAGACCAAAGTCAGTGGCCTTCAGAGCGCTGTTGGGTTCCTTGGTATGGAAGAGGAAGTTTCTCCGGGTTCTGACGTCACGGTAGACGAAGCCTTGGCATGGCACTTGTGTGTGTGTGTGAGTGGGGGGGGGGGGGGGGGGGGGGGGGGGCGGGAGGGGGGGGAGGGGCAGTATGTATGTATGTATGGGGGGTGGGTGGGTGGGTGGGTGGGTGGTGTTGTGGGTGTGGGTGTGGGTGTGGGTGTGGGTGTGGGTGTGGGTGTGGGTGTGGGTGTGGAGGTGGGTGTGGGTGTGGGTGTGGGTGTGGGGGGGAGTGTGCGGAAGTTTCTCGGGTTTGACATCACGGGTAAGATGAAGTCCCTTAGCATGGCACTGTGCGTGCGTGTGTGTGTGTGTGTGTGATGCCGGGGGTGGGGGGTGGGGTGGGGGGGGGGGGGGGGGCGCGGAAGTCTTTCTCGAGTTTGACACTCACGGTAGATGAAGCCCATTACGCATGAAGCACTATGCGTGTGTGTGTGTGTGATGCGGGGGTGGGTGGGGGGGGGGGGGGGGGGCGCGGAAGTTTATCGGGGTTTTGACATCACGGTAGATGAAGCCCTTGGCCTTAGGCACTGTGCGTGTGTGTGTGTGTGATGCGGGGTGGGTGGTGGGGTGGGGTGGGGTGGGGTGGGGTGGGGTGGGGGTGGGGGGGCGGAAAGTTTCTCGGGTTTGACATCACGGTAGATGAGCCTTAGCATGGCCTTACTGTGCGTGTGTGTGTGTGTGATGCGGTATATGGTTGGGTGGGTGAGGGTGGGGTGGGGAATATAAAACATGGTGGTCGGGTGGGGTGGGGGGGTGGAGGGGGGGGCGCGGAAGTTTATCGGGTTTGATCACATGATAGTGAAGCCCTTGGCTTGACATGGCACTACACATGGGGAAGCAAAGTAATCAGAACCAGAGGACCAGGTAAGAAGGACAATTAGAGAACGTTTTCCAACAGAAACAAGTGCTGGGCAGCGTCGGCAAGCGACGCAGAAATATTGGTGGAGAGTGGTTTGGCAACAGGAATCCAGTATAGTAGCGAGACGCGTTGGCTGACGTGTCGGCTTCGTCTCGGTAATAGGGTCGGATGGTCGGTCGGTCGCAGTTGGGTTTTAAGGAAACGTGGGTGACTCCTGGACGGTGAAATGCCCGGAACGGGTGACCTGCGGTGGGGAACGATGCCGGAACGGGGTGACCTGCAGTTGGGGGAAATGCCCGGAACGGGGGGTGACCTGCGGGGAAATATGCCCGGAAAGAAGATTTATACCCCGCCCAAGGGCGTCATTGGGGGCCTATTAAGCACGGCATTGCCGTTACATGGGGCTCTTTACAGTGTGGTTAAAAAGGGAACCCCTATTGAGGGGTGGAGTGTGGGGGTGGGTGTGGGGGGAGGTTTTCACCAGTCCCCGCCCCTCATCCATCCCATCTCCAACAGACCCCCTAGCAGCTATACAGATCACCTGGTAAGGGTGTTTTTGGCGCCCGATGCTCATTGCTGTATGTAAGGATGTTAAATCCGATGATGAAGAAAAAAATGATTTAAGAATGTATAAATCTGAGAAAAGAGTGGGTGGTGGTTGGGCTCGGAGAGGCAGATACTTTATATTTTTGATAGTTGAATGCGTGGTACACTGTGGAGCGGATGCATACTATACAGTCAGTAAGTGCTTGGAGGTCGATCTAACAAATCATCTGACATGCTGCACCTAGAAAAGCAAACTTAAATTACTAGAACTCCAACTAGGCGAGAGTGTTTAATTGATGCTGGCTTTTTAATTAGGAAAACAAATTCAGTCCCACCTAGAGTAAACGAACTCAAACATGAGCTGCACGATGTTGATCGCAGTCTGCCTGTCTCGCCTCAAGCGACCGCCACTTGCTCACCACAGCACCTAACCTAACAGCCGCTACCTAGTCTCAGTGAAGAAATAAACTCCAATTTATATTTGTGGGGCTGATTTAATATCCAATAAATTCGAAAGAATTGCAAATTTCAATTTTCAAATAATTCAAATAAAATGGTGTCACCTGAAGAAACGGAACGCTCAACATGGAGCGCAACGATGGAGGCAGCTGCTTCCTTCGCCCATGCGTGGCCACTTCTCAGTCCCCAGCCTGACCTAACAAGACCCCCTATCGCAGTCTCACCTGAAAATAAAACTCAAATTTATTTTGGTGGCTTGATTTTGAAATCCAAATATTCGAAATTTCAAATTTCCCAATTTCAAATTCAATTTTCAAAAAACATGGCTGCCTCACCTTGTGAGAAACGAACCTCAACATGGAGCGCGACGGATGGAGGCAGCTGCCTTCTCCCCACCCACTTCTCGCCCAGCCTCTAAAGACCCCTACCAGTCTCACTGAAATAAACTCTGAATTTATTTGGTGGCTGATTTGAAATCCAAAATTCGAAATTTAATTTCAATTTCAAATTCAATTTCAAAAAAACATGGGCTTGTGCTCACCTGAGAACGAACCTCAACATGGAGCGCACGATGGAGGCAGCTGCTTCTCACTATAGTTCCTGATCTTGAAGATGCGATCCATTCAGCGCCACCTCACACGAGTTCCATCACTACGGTATACACAGGACTCGTCATCCTCAATACATCCTGTGGGGATTATAAAATGATGTCAGTAAGACTGTTTAGGAGGATTGTGAGATGAATATTACCGGGACTGCGACCTTCACACATGTTCTTATCAATCTTAGGGTACACTGATCATTCATGCCGTTAATAGATCCTTTGGATTAATATTGATTTCAGGCAGAACTTTAGAGGAGATAAGAATATATTACTGATTAAAAAATAGATAATGATTATATAGGAGCTACCACTCTCGACACAGTTCCATCTACTCAAGTACTGTACACTTCATCCTCGATATCAGTCATTTGGTACGATTGACAGTGATCAGTTGTCCAGCTCGGACATTGATTCATTGGTGTTTGTGTGTGGGTTAGCGGATATTTCAGGAGATCTTTAGCAGGATCATTACATTGTTGGAGTGAGGTTAAGCACACCGTTATTAGGGTGTGTAAGGGTGCTTTCTGGGTGGGAAGGGTGTACCCCATGGGGGGTGCATGAGAAAGGGTGACCAGGGGGTGCTGGATAAAGGAGTGGCTGAAGATACCCCCAGAATTCGCAGGAGTCACCCTTCACACAATATTCCAGTCGCTAGTGTACATTTTTGTGACGCTTCGTCACTTGCAATATGACATCCTGTGTGGTATACATTATTTCTAGGGAGACTCTTTAAGACGATGGAGTTAGAAGCATCAGCAATGCGGGCCCCACCATCACACAGTTCCATCACGAAAGTACACTGATTCATCGTCCTCAGAAGATACATCCTCGTGGGCGTATAAATGATGTTCAGGGAGGATCTTTATGCGGTGGCTCAGGCAAAATACAAAATCAAACATGTATTTTTGTGCAGCTCTGGCAGTTTTACGCACTGCGATAGGTTTATCTTCAAACCGTAGATAAGCAGTTGTAAATGGGAGGTTTTAAGCAGTTGCACGCAGGTTTTAAGCTAGTTTGCAACAAGATGCGGTATAGGGTGGTCTCCAACGCGTAATAAGGCGATCTTGCATGAATAGTTTTTAAACAGGGATGCGTTTAACAGCTGACCCAGATATCCATAGGTGTTGTCTCACAACCGTAATAAGCAGGTATATTAGGCTGAGCAATTTAAACGTTTTACACAGTTTTAAGACAATTTACTCAATGCCTGCATAGGGTTGTCTACACCGGCAATAAGCAGTTGTAAGTAGTTTAAACAGTTGTACACAGATTTTAAAACAGTTTACAAGTAGCGCTGATTTAGGTTTGTCACAACTGGCATAAGCCGTTGTTATTATAGTTTTAAACAGTTAATACTGTTTACGTCGATGCTTTATGGTCCGTTTGGTCCTTGGCTAGTTGTGTCGTAGTCTGTCTGTTTCCCTGGTCCACGAAATGGGCTGTTGTGTTGCAGATGCGCCTATTCCTGGCTCCCTTTGTAAAATACGTTGTCTCCACCTACTGACCATTTTTAGTTATCATT
>JAJSRW010001180.1:0-45704 GCA_022414725.1 Microglena sp. YARC | reverse complement strand
CAAATCGACCTGCTTGACTTGCAATCTTCCTCAGTATTGTAATATTGTTTCTATGACCCATCATAGAGCGTAATATGTTTTATTAGTTACTTCCGCCTCAAGACTGTGAGCAGGCCAGAAGCAGGCCGGACCCCAATCTTATCAAACTACCCTATTACCGGCTTGTGAGGAAAAACAACCGGAGTTATAAACCCAGAGAGAGACACACAATTGTGGACAATGGGGAATAACGTGGTGTCAATTAGGAAAAGTCTCACACATAGATAGGCCCCACCCCCCCCCCCCCCCCTGTCCATCTGTTTATTACACTGAGCTGGCTGCCGAGAGCCAACAACACCTAAGGTCAAGAAAGACAACAGAGGATAACATGGCCTCGCCCATTGATTATGGCTCCCTACGGTGATGCATGCCACCCAATTCCCAGACGACCCCCAAACAACAAAAATGCGTAGGCTTGAGCAAGGCAAGGCAAAGTGGAGAGACTACTCTGCTTCACCCATATAAAGTCGCCTCCAGAAAGCTTGGGCCCTGTGGTACACACTCCACTTCCAATGCTGCCCCAAATCGACAACAATACAGGCTCAAGAAAAAGACAGAGGAGAACTATGGACGCACCCGGTATGAATTGCCTCCAGAGAAGCTTGGGATCCCTGCGGTACCGCAGCCAGCTCCCAATTCACGATCCGACCCAATTTAACAAAATGCGCGCTCAAGAAAAGATCTAGTAGGAGACTATGGCGAAGCCATGATGATTGCCTTCCAGAAAGCTGTGGGCTCCCACGTTTTCAGCGCAGCCCAATCCCAAAGCCGGGCCCCAAATCAACAACAAGTATATGGGCTCATGAAAGACAAAGGAGAATCTTGGCGCATCCGCTAATGATTGACCTTCCAGAAAGCTGGGCTCCCTGCGGACACAGGTCTGACTCCAAGCCAGCCGCCAAAATGGAAAACAAAATCTAGGCTTAGAAAGACAGAGGAGAACTATGGCTCACCCGAAAGATGCCTTCCAGAAACGTTTGGGCTCCTCTGCGGATGCTGCCACCCAAGTGTTGAATGTCGTTCTTCGCTCCCTCAACCTTCTCCTCGCTTGACAGATCATCCCTGGGAATTCCAAGTCTGGCGCACTTCGATAGAAGAGTGGTCTGTGCAGGGGCAACCCACCAGCTTTTATTATCTCAGTTCTACTCTGACATCAGATCTGATATTGATAATAAGCAGTGAAAGAGTGAGTATGAGCATTTTAATGCAGAAGCGTGAACGGGGAGTATGGTCGGGAAGTAAGAAAGAAGGGAAAGAAGCAAAGAATACGGGTGGTAAGGTATAAGAAGAGTGGTCTGTGCAGGGTTAAAGTAAAGCACTTGTGTGACTCAGTTTTCTCCTCTGTAATATATTGGATAGAAAGAACAATACGGGATGCAGTGGAAAAGGTGAGTATATTTGAAAGAAAGAAAGAAGAAAGATGCGGAGAATAAGTACTGCTTGGGATAGAAGAGTGGACAGTGCAGGGGGCAAGAATCTTGGTACTTTTCAGTTCTAGTCTGTAATAGATCTGATGATATATCCATAACAGAAAAAAGCAAGGAGCAGTGAAAAGAGTTGATTGCGACTAGTTATATACGCCATTCAGCGGATGCATTTGAGGCCCTCGTAAAATAGGGATAAGTCGTAGTTTGTAGTTCTTTACCTAATGTTTAGCTGAAATTCCCGGAGGAGATTCTGAGACTTCTGGAGAATTGTCGTAAATTCGTAAGTGCGACCTACGACTCGGATCTCAAAAATGATTCCGCTGAATTGCTAAAAAAATGCAAAAGCAGTGCCGGAGTGTAGTGGGGGTTTTTGAAAGAAGAGGAAAAAAAGAACAAAGCCAGAGAGAAGAAGCAGGAAGAAGAGAAGAAAGAGAGAAAGAAGAAGCAAAAGCAGAAAGAGTAGGGTTTGAAAGAGAAAGAAGAAAGAGAAAGAAGAAAGAGAAAGAAGAGAAGAAAGAGAAGAAGAAGAAAGAAGAAAGAAAAGAAGAAGAAGAAAGAAAAGAAAGAAGAAGAAAAGAAGAAGAAGAAACAAAGAGAAGAAAAGAAGAAAGACAAAAGAAGAAAGAAGAAAGAAGAAAGAAGAGAAAAGAAAGAAGAAAGAAGAAGCACTAGAAGGAAAGAAGAAAGAAGAGAAGAAAGAAAAGAAGAAAGAAGAACAAAGAAGAAAGAAGAAGAAAAAAGAGAAGAAGAAGAAGAAAGAAGAAAGAAAGAAAGAGAAAAGAAGAAAGAAGAAAGAAGAAAGAAGAAAAAGAAGAAGACGAAGAAGAAAGAAAAGAAGAAGAAAGAAGAAGAAGAAGAAAGAAGAGAAGAAAAAGAAAGAAGAAAGAAGAAGAAGAAAGAAGAAAAAGAAGAAGAAAAGAAGAAAGAAGAAAGAAGAAAGAAGAAAGAAGCTAAGAAGCAAAGAAGCAAATAACGGAGAACACTTGGGATAGAAGAGAAGACTGTTCAGGGGACAACAACCTTGTATTACTAGGGACCGGCATATCATATGATGTAGACCAGAGGCGAACAGAGTGCGTGCAGTACAATGAACAGAGTGCGTGCAGTACAATGAATAGAGTGAGTATGATTGGAAAGAAGAAAGAAGCAGAGACCGGAGTACACTTGGGATAGAAGAGTGGAAAGTGCAGGGGACGACAAGCTTTTATAACTAGGGACCGGCATATCATATGATGTAGAGCTCAGAGGCAAACAAAAGTGAGTGCTGTACAATGGACGAGTGAGTGCAGGGACAATGAACAGAGTGAGTATGATGGAAAGAAGAATAGAAAGCAGAGACCGGAGTACACTTGGGATAGAAGAGTGGACTGTGCTGGGGATAACAAGCTTTCATTACTCAGTTCTACTCAGTAATAGATTAGGATATTATAACAGAAGCAGTGAAAGGAGTGAGTATGTACCCCTGGACTACATACATATGTACATACATTTACAGTTAATGCAGAAGCAGTGGTCAGAGTGAGTATGATAGGAAATAAGAAATAAGAAAACCGTCTGTCCGTCCGTCCTTCCTTCCGTCTGTCCGTCCGTACTCCGGTCTGTCTGTCTGTCTGTCTGTCTGTCTGTCTGTCTGTCTGTCTGTCTGTCTGTCTGTCTGTCTGTCTGTCTGTCTGTCTGTCTGTCTATGCACATCATTGGTTAAACATGTAGTTGTTGAACAAGTGTTTAACACCCTGGACACTTGCTTAACAACCTGAACAGGTGCAGGCTGCCGCAGGGACGGTCACTCACACTGTGTGAGGTGTACTCCTTAACAAGGACAGATCTTTAATCCATCTATGCTGGCCAAGGGGTAAAATAACACAACGGGTGAGGGGTATAATAGCTGGGTACAAGGCAAACCTAAACCCTAAGCTGGATATAATGATATAATAGCTGGGTAAAGGGTATAATAGACAACGGCAATTCACCGTGTGTGAGGTGTACTCCTCAGCAATGTCAGATGTACAATCTATCTATGCTGGCCACGGTGGACCAAGGTAATGGGTATAATAGACAACGGCCACTCACAGTGTGTGGGGTGTACTCCTCAGCAATGTCAGATGTGCAATCTATCTATGCTGGCCACGGTGGACCAAGGTGATGGGCATACAAGACAAGGGCCACTCACCGTGTGTGAGGTGTACTCCTCAGCAATATCAGATATGTGATCCATCTATACTGGCCACGGTGGGCTAAGGTAAGGAGTATAATGATGATGATGATGATGATGATGATGATGATGATGATGATGATGATTACATTTTCCCTGGTGCCCTACTGGACTCCAAACGTGCCCTCGGCTTGACGGAGACAAGGGGGGCTTACGAACATCATGCATAAAGAGTAAAAGAAAAAGAAAAAGAAAAGGAAAAAAGAGAAGGAAAAGAAAAAGAAAAGAAAAGAAAAAGAAAAAGAAAAGGAAAAAGAAAAAGAAAAGGAAAAAGAAAAAGAAAAAGAAAAAGAAAAAGAAAAGGAAAAAGAAATGGAAAAAGAAAAGGAAAAAGAAAAAGAAAAAGAAAAAGAAAAGGAAAAAGAAATAGAAAAGGAAAAAGAAAAGAAAAAGAAAAAGGAAAGAAAAAGAAAAAGAAAAAGAAAAAGAAAAAGAAAAAGAAAATTATGTTTAATAATAGACAACGGCCACTCACTGTGTGTGGTGTACTCCTCGGCAATGCCAGATGTGTAATCCATATATGCTGGCCACGGTGGGCCAAGTTAAGAAGTATAATAGACAACGGCCACTCACCGTGTGTGAGGTGTACTCATCAGCAAGGTCCGCTATTTTCTTCTCTCCAAACCCAGCGAAGGGTCCCATGGCCCTGGCAGGTGCCTGGGATTGAGCCAACGCCCCTAAGGTCAAGATAGATGCAGCTACCATGATCTCCCTGCGTGAGACGGCTTGCGAGGGAACGGTTGCCGGGCCCTGTGGGGGTGGGGCGGGGTGCGGTGCGGTGCGGTGGGTTGGGTGGGTTGGGTGATCGAGATTGAATTGGGTTGGGTTAGTGAGAAGGATGGAACCACACCACACCACACTGTGCCAACTCCCCTAGGGTCAACACGGATACAGCTACCATGACCTCTCTGTGGTCAGATATGTGTATGTGGGCTTGTCTTGGGAGTCTTAACAAACTTACTAGATCTCATCTAGTTTGGAAATAAAGGTGGGGCCACGTCTATGTGAAAGCCAGTGTTCTTTGCTCATCTAGTGGGTGGAATTGCTCATCTAGTGGGTGGAAAGTGCTCATCTAGTGGGTGGAAAGTGCTCATCTAGTTGGTGGAATTGCAGCCCAAGCTTTCAGCTCTTGTGCGGAATCTTCCCAAACTTTCTAGATCTTGTCTTGTTTGGAAAGAGAGGCGTGGCTACTCCTATGCCAAAGTTGGTGTTCTTTGTGACGGCAGCGGGGAAGGGCCTCCCTAGTTTGTGGATCTTCAGCCAAAGCTTTCAGCTCTTGTGCGGAGTCTTTTCAAACTTATTAGATGCTGTCTAGTTTTGAAAGAGAGGCGTGGCCACTCCTATGTGAAAGTAGGTGTCCTTTGGGACAGCAGGGGGGACGTGCTCAAGTAAAAAATGCGATGAGATATCAGACGGCAATGCCGGAGGGCACGAGCCCGAGCACCTTCAAGAGCTGAAAGCTTTGGATGCAGTTCCCTAAACTAGAGGAGCAAAAAGCATTGATGAACTGAACCCCAAACAATTATTTTACTGACGGGGGCCCTGCGTTTGTGCTACAGAGATAATTTAATTCTACAATATAATTAAATCATCATCTTGGGGATGATTATTTAATGGTGCTATTCTTATCGCATTTTTTACTTGAGCACTTCCCCCCGGCTGTCCCAAAGGACACCTACTTTCGCACAGGTGTGGCCACGTCTCTCTTTCCAAACTAGACAATATATAATTAGTTTGGAAAGACTCCCTACAAGAGCTGAAAGCTTTGGCTTAAGTTCCTCAAACTAGAGGAGCCCTTCCCCCCTGCCGTCCGAAAGAACACCTACTTTTGCATATAAGTGGCCACGTCTCTCTTTCCAAACTAGCTGAGATGTAGTAAGTTTGGAAAGACTCCGCAAAAGAGCTGAAAGCTCTCGCTTAAGTTCCACAAACTAGAGGAGCTCTTCCCCCCTGCCGTCCCAAAGGGAACCTACTTTCACATAGAAGTGGCCACGCCTCTCTTTCAAAACTTGACAAGATCTAATAAGTTTGGGAAAACTCCATACAAGATCTGAAAGCTTTGGCTTAAGTTCCTCAAACTAGAGGAGCCCTTCCCCGCAGCCGTCCCAAGGGACACCTGTTTTTATATAGAAGTAGGGGTCGGCTTTGTTGTATAACATTAGTAAATAAATAATATTATATAATATTATATAATATTAGTCGGACGAGCCATCTCACCAGAATTTCGAATTTATTTGAAAAACTAATATTATTGTGACACTATAATAATATTAGTTAATATTATTAGTTTTTCAAGCACTAATATTAGTTGCAGTTCCCTAGATAGAAGTGGCCACACCTTTCTTTCCAAACTAGATGAGATCTAGTAAGTTTGGAAAGGTTCCCAAGACAAGGCCACTGACACTTCTTTGACCACAGACCACACACACTGATATGGCAAGTCCATTTAGCCTATTCAGCTACCCCTGGACTGTAATAACATACAAACATTTAGATGATTAAACAAGGAAGACAGGGAAAGGTAATAAAAACAGACAGGATGCAAAGATGCAACCCAAGAAGTGCTAGCGTGAGACAAGACTAGCAATGGTCCTACCCACTACAGGGTACCGGCTCATTAGGTAGGACCATCTAGTCTCACATTGCCCTGCAGGTTCATAAGGGTGGAAGTAAAGGAGCCCCAAGTATTTGGGGCATCCACTTCCATACAAACATACATTTAAGTTGCAAACAAGATCAGGCAGAGCAACAGAATGCAGAAAGCAGGTATGTGCCCAAGGTGCTCGTATCAATGAGGTCTGGTTGTGTTCTCTGCAGGCGTAGGGTAACGGTTCACCACCAGACAACGGCCTCAAAGATAATGCCTTACGCGTCCGTGGGTTGATGCCAAAGCACCATGCAAATGCCAATGCACGTGCAAATGCAAACAAAACCAACCGAGGATACATACACACATACATACTGTCAGCGGTAGCTGTCTGTTGTCTACTGACATATTCCCTGGGTCTTGTGTCCGTCTGACCCTAGAACCTAATCTCTCTTTCCTCAGAGACGGAGCTTCTCCTAGCACGCCTGACCTCCTGTAATTTGTTCTGTAGTTTGTATCTACGCCTCTCTTTCCTATCGTTCTATTCCGCTAACAGGTAATGGGCCCATCACGCTAGCACAGACATTTGACCGAAACTCACCTCAGTCTTGGACACAGCACAGACAACGCCACACCTGACACCACAGCACCTTGATGGAATAGGGACAGGCTGAACCCTGCAGCAGTAATATAGGAGTAGTTCAGGGTAGTTCAGGATAAACAAATGGAAATGCATACGCCCTGCCACGGGGTCTTGGACGCAGCACAGACAACGCCACACATGACTCCACAGCACCTTGAGGGGATAGGGACAGGCTGACCCCTGCAGCAGTAATGTAGGGGTAGTTCAGGGTAGTTCAGGGTAAGCAAATGGAAATGCATATGCCCTTCCACGGGGTCTTGGACGCAGCACAGACACCACGCATGACACCACAGCGCTTTGAGGGGAGAGGGACAGGCTGAACCCTGCAGCAGTGATGTAGGGGTAGTTCAGGGTAGTTCAGGGTAAACAAATGGAAATGCATACGCCCTTCCACGGGGTCTTAGACGCAGCACAGACGCCACGCATGACACCACAGCGCTTTGAGGGGAGAGGGACAGGCTGAACCCTGCAGCAGTAATGTAGGGGTAGTTCAGGGTAGTTCAGGGTAAACAAATGGAAATGCATACGCCCTTCCACGGGGTCTTGGACGCATCAAAGACGCCACGCATGACACCACAGCGCTTTGAGGGGAGAGGGACAGGCTGAACCCTGCAGCAGTGATGTAGGGGTAGTTCAGGGTAGTTCAGGGTAAACAAATGGAAATGCATACGCCCTGCCACGGGGTCTTGAACGCAGCACAGACAACGCCACGCATGACACCACAGCGTTTTGAGGGGATAGGGACAGGCTGAACCTGCAGCAGTGATGTAGGGGTAGTTCAGGGTAGTTCAGGGTAAACAAATGGAAATGCATACGCCCTGCCACGGGGTCTTGGACGCAGCACAGACGCCACGCATGACACCACAGCGCTTTGAGGGGAGAGGGACAGGCTGAACCCTGCAGCAGTGATGTAGGGGTAGTTCAGGGTAGTTCAGGGTAGTTCAGGGTAAACAAATGGAAGTGCATACGCCCTGCCACGGGGTCTTGGACGCAGCACAGACAACGTCACACATAACTCCAAAGCGCCTTGAGGGGATAGAAATAGGCTGAACCCTGCCTCAGTGATGTAGGAGTAGTTCAGGGTAGTTCAGGGTAGTTCAGGGTAAAACAATGAAAAATCATGCGCCCTGCTACGGGGCGTGAGGTTTAAGGAACCCTCCTGTTGGCATGCACCGTGCATACTGGAGAATGGCTAGTATGATAAGGTTTCGGTTTTGCAGACCGCTACTGCGTCTGATCATGGACTACCGCGCGATAGCACGGAGGGGAGACCTCTAAAAAGGTAATGATAACGCCTGGTGGGGCGTGGTGTTAAGGGAGCCCGTCGTACGCGGGTAGCGAGCGGTCTTCTACCTCAACTGGACAAGCCACCATCGCGGTTGACAACGACCTGCAACGCCAAGAGCGACCGAAGGGGGAATCAAACCCCCGACTCTTCGTCCTCTAAGTGATTTGGTCTACCACTAGACCAATATATATCACTGAAAGGGGCTGGAAGCCCTCTACTTATTCCCAAGGCGGCAGGTCTGAAATTTGGGAACCTGGCAAGGGCTCGAACCGCAGACCTATCAGTTTTTGCTGGGTTCTACTGAACCATACAGCCTGAGCTTTATGTAGTTAAGGGTAGTTGAGTGGTTAAGCGGTTTAGAGGTAGGTTTTTTGTGTTTTTCTTTGTGTTTGTGTTTGTGCTGATGATGATAGTTTTGATAGTGGTGGTGGTAGTGGTCCAGCTACTGGTGGCTGCACACCACAGCTTCCACCCAGCCCCCCAAAGGATACCACACAAAGGCAACTTGGGGGAACCTTTGTTTGGTTAGGCCCTCCTCTCTTGTGGTTGTTGGGCTTCGTGCTCTAGATTGCCTGCCTCGACATACCTCCCCTGTCCACTTTTTCCACCTCTAGATTGCTTCCTTTTTATTTGTACTGTTCCTAGTTTGTTTTTCAGGTTTTCGGGGTGCCTCAAAAACCCTCATGCGTTCTGTTATAAGATTTGATGGTAGGCAGGCTGTGCCGCTGTCCTGTCTCTGCAATGATTTGCTGAGTTTATGTAACGAACCCTCTCTCTCTCTCTCTAGGGAACAGGATCAGGCTGGACCCTGCATCGGTAATGTAGGATAAGGGAATCCCGTTTTGACGAATGGCTTTATGGTAGAGCTCAATGAAACAAGAAGGTGAGGGGTTTGAATCCCAACAGGTGCGCTTTAGTCTTTGCGGTCGCTGTCAACCGCCGTTTTAGCTTTGTCCAGGTGAAGAAGTGTTTGCGGTAGCTGTCAACTGCTGTTGTAGTTCTGTCCAGGTAAAGAAGTGTTTGCGGTAGCTGTCAACTGCCGTTGTAGTTCTGTCCAGGTAAAGAAGTGTTTGCGGTAGCTGTCAACTACCGTTGTAGTTCTGTCCAGGTAAAGAAGTGTTCGCGGTAGCTGTCAACCCCCGTTGTAGCTTTGTCCAGGTGAAGTATCAGCCTGGTCTCTACCGCTGTAAAACAGGGCTCCCTTAATATCACGCCCCACCAGGCGTTATCATTACTAGGATCAGGGTAGTTTAGTAACAGGCTGTTTAGTAAGAAAAGGAACCAGTGTCTTTAGGTAGCACCATGGTGCTCCTCGTGGCTTTTGGAATACTTCTAGCAGCTTTGGGGGTCTTAAAGGCACCGGCCCAAAAGGCTTTAACCCCCCTAAAAGCACCCTCAAAAGGAGTATAGAAAGGTAAATAATTTCCCCATATTTCCACCCCACATTCTCCACAATTTTGGGTGCTTCTAGCAGCTTTTGGGGCTCTAAATGCAATCCTAAAGACAACCCTGCATCTGAAATGTAGGGAGAGGGTAGTCTGGTGGTGTCATAATATTACAGGGAAGTGAGCCCAGAATTGTAACAAAACAAATATCTGACGTGTTGTTGGAAGATGGTTTGTGACTGGTGTGACGTTGCAAGGTAAGGGTCATAGACTCATAGCCTTTTTTTTCAGCTACGAGCAGCAGCTTCTAGGAAGCTCCCCTGGCTGGCTATTCAGCCAAATCTGGTGCAACTCAGTGCACCTTCAAGCTGACACAATCAGCTGTCCAGAATGACTGAAATATATGTGTATAGCCCTGTGGCTGGCCCACTGATCTGCCTAGAAGCTGGAAATGAAATAATTGGTAATACGATAATTAGCACAGTTGAAAGATTGTGTGGGGTTCAGTTCATCAGTACTTTTTCTATTTAGCCCCTCTTAATTCCAAGGTTGAGCAAGTCCCTTTAGCCCATTTGGCCTAACCTGGGACTGTAACAACATATTGCATATGTAGTCTCGTTAAAGCGAGAAAGGGTAACTAGTCTCGTTAAAGTGAGAAACGGGAACTGAGGCGGTACTAGGCAGTACTCTGACTAGACCATCTGGTAAGATGGCTGTGACTGATTCCTAACCAACTGCTAACGGACTAAGAAACCAGATATACAAAATTAACCTAATTAAGGTTGACAATTGACTGAGAAACTAGGGAGGGGGGGGGGGGGGGGGGGGGGGGGGGGGGGGGGGGGGAGATAACGCCTGGAGGGGCTTGATGTTAAGGGGACCCTTCCGTACGCCGCAGAAGAAACTAGGAGGGACTGACAAAAGAAATGAAGCTTCAGTAAATAAAATAAGAATGAACAACTAAATCCAAGAGTTCTCAATGAAAAAGATGATATAAAGGATGAAAAGGAGGTAGCAGCACTCGGGGAATGTTCGATTTTGCGCGGGTATGGCGAGGGGTTGCTTATTGGCTGTGGCAGGTGCGTCGCGCAAGTATCAGGTAGATGACCTGGCAAGCGCCTGGGCCCTAGACTTGCAAGTATCAGGTAGATGACCTGGCAAGCGCCTGGGCCCTAGACTTGCAAGTATCAGGTAGATGACCTGGCAAGCGCCTGGGCCCTAGACTTGCAAGTACCTTGACTGGAATAGGAACCTGGCTGATTAGATCAGATTTCAAACTGCATAAGAAGGAAGAGTCTCTAGGAGGTAGATAAGTTTCACGTTTCATGACATTTTTTGCAATGAAAGATAGATTAGCAGCATCACAAGGAATAATGCTGCTGATCTATCTTTCATTGCAAAAAATGAATAAAACGAGAACATCTGGTTAGTCAGTTGGCAGTTTGTTAGGTGCCAGTAAAAACAAATCACAGATATATTACCAGATGGCCCAGTCAGAGTTCTGCCCAGTACCACACCTTTAGTTCCTGTTTCTCGCTGTAATGAGGCTGCAATTTTCACAACACAATGCCGTTTTGCCGCTGTATTGCTGAGTACTGCCTCAGATCAAGGTCAATATGATAGTCATCACCTTAGTTACGACAAAGGTGTTGACAACCATGTTACCCTGCAGCTGATGTACTGCTAAGTACCCTCAGCTCCAGGTCAACATGATAGTCATCACCTTAGTTACAACAAAGGTATTGACAACTATGTTACCCTGCAGCTGATAAACTGCTGAGTACAGCCTCAGCTCCAGGTCAACATGATAGTCATCACCTAAGTTACAACTAAGGTGTTGAGAACCATGTTACCCTGCAGCTGAGGTACTCGCTCCGTTTCTCTCATTGTTACAATAATACTAGCTGAGAACCGCCTCAGTGTTCTTTTTCGGTTTTCGCTCCGTTTCTCACAGCTACAATTATATTACGAGTACAAACACGTTGCTTGATACGCGCTTCAACACTTGCGCGCTTGCGACACCAAGAAGCGCGATTGCGTGCATCATGTTCCCCTGGGCACAGACCGACGAACGAAAAGATGTACAAGAAACGGGCTCGCTGTAACAGTTACGGTAAACACGCGGAGGAACGTCCACCCACGTTCAATCTTGGTGTCAGATAGTCGTCTCCTCACTTTTCTGACGCCAAGATTGAACGAAGGTGGACGTCCTTCTGTAGCGAACTTACGTGCTTACACGGCAGAAACGTCGGAGATACGAGGGACGATCTGATCGAGTTTCGGGAGATATCCTTGGACCGGACGATGACGCATGCACCACAGGACTACGGGAACCGTAGCGGAATAGGAGACGGTACGATTTGTCGGGAAAGACTTGCGACTAGCGCGCACCTGCGCGCGGGTGAGAAGTGTTACTATAAACTACGACACACTTGTAGGCGAGGGGGCGGAGCGTGACCAAGGATTTGAGGTAGCCACTTTCTGTACTCGCATGTTCGCATCAGTATCACAGTGTAACTAACTCGACGTCGGTAATTTCAATGCCCGCATGCTAACATACCTGTGCAAGGTCCTGTGCTGCGTGCACGAGGTAGCAGAAGTCTTGGACATCTGAGATACGGCCATGTCGATGGTGTCGTGAGTTGTGTAGCTATTCTGAGATGTATTGAGGTAGAAGTAGAATTGTAACAGTGATAGAAACTGAGAGAGAAACGAAAACGGAGATGTATAGAAGGTTACATAAGAAAGTACCGTAGATCCGACATGGTTTCGCGAGTTTTTTTTCATTTGTGGCGTGGCGTGGCGTGGGCAAACCCTACCCAGCCCTTACCCCAGTCCGAACCTGTCCCGTGTGTTCCGATTCTCCCAGTTGATCCTACAGCATGCACGCTTCGCTCAAATTATCCGGAGTTCTGAACGCCTGGAGCAGAGCTGGTGATTCTAGGTCAAGACGAGGGTGAGCCAACGGAACTCGTTACTCGTAACAGTCCAGAACTCCGAACGTAGAATAAGGGAAATTCTTCGGGGTATGGGATATCTTGCCCGGGTCATGTCCCAAATCCATTAACAATTAATCCGTAATGGGTAATTTTTGAAGTGACTGGTGTTATATAGCAATTCAGGGGATGATTTGGGAGTTGGGTTTTCGAAGTCTGTCCACTGAACTCAATGCACCCCCTCCGTCATCCTCATTCATCACCTGCGTCCCCCTCAAGTCTTGCGCACTCATCCTTTCACTCCTGTCGAGATCTTGGAGATGCTGGTGTTCGAGGTGTTGGTGGTGGCGGTGGTCGTGTGGTGGTTGTGTGGTTGTGGTTGTGGTGGTGGTGGTGGTGGTGGTGGTGGTGGTTTTGGTTGGTTGGTGCTGGTGCTGTGGTGCTGGTGCTGTTGTCTGCCCCCCCCCCCCCCCCCTCCCCCCCCCCCCCCCCACCACCACCACCACCATCACCACGACCACCACTCCCCGCGAGAGGTACTCGTTTCGATTTCATCTCCAGTTTGTGCTTCCATGGCAACACTACACCAGACTTCTGATTCGATAAACGCCTGTCCCCCCTGAATCCCGCAGACGGCAGACGGCCGGTACCTTGATGTCAATCTATCGATGAACTCTCGGCTATTGGGGACCCTCTGAATCGTGTCGTCAGTTTGTGCGTGTGTGTTTTTACACTCTAGCCGGCTAAGGCGTAGCCATATAGGCTAAATATACTTGCCCAAACTCACTATTGGGAAGGGCTGAATACGAAACAAACACTGGAGAACTGAAAGCCAACAAATTATAAACGACGATATTATATTATTATATTATATTAAATATACGAGTTATATTAATAATTATTTAATTTATAAAAATCGTTATTAATTATAATTATAGTTCGGGCTATGCAGATCATATAATTTCAAATTGTAAGACAAAAATAATTAAAAATAAAAATACATAGTTGAACATGTCAGGTGCCTACGTCATACCAACTCTCCAGCATTTAGCATGCTCTGAAATCTGCAAGTATATTTACAAAACAGTGGCATCTAAAAAAAATGCAGAAAACATATGATATACTACTTGTACTAAGATCATTGCCTTCATTGTCCGCAGCCTCTCCCTTCGCCCAGCAGCTACCACCACGTCCGCCTTACGCATTCTATTTTCCGACATCGATGGAACGATCATGCACGATCCGTCATCACAAGACAGGGATGCTGTGCTTGTTACCCCACCCTCTGCTTCTGGGCGACAGGGGGAGATTTCTACCACTACGTTCCACAAAGTTGCGAAGGTGCGATCGCAGGGCGTTCGCTTTTGCGTCATCACCGGTGCTCGCCTGAGCACCCTGCTCATGCGCCTGGCCTTCCTGCCAGCTGCTGATGCCTTCGTCTGCGAAAATGGAGGCCGTATTTTCTACCCTGGTAGCAAGTTGCCCACAGCCTGCCAGGTGACTGAGGACTTGGCATGGAGGGTTAGCCAAGAGGCTGCTGGACCCGCCAACCAGGACTGCGTTCCTCCAGAGAAGAGAGAGGGAACCTTGTGGACCTGGTACAAGAAGTTGCTGGAAGAGGGATGGAAGTTGGATGCCAATGGTTACACAACCAGCTTCAGAGTGCACGGCAACAAGAATGGAAAGACAATTGAGGAATTGCATCGCATCACAGAGAAGGCACCCCCTGGCCTTGCCTCCAGCTGGAACCTTGGAGCTGCAGATTTCTACCCTGCCACAAGTGGAAAGCTGAATGCAGCAAGGCATCTGATGCTGAAGATGGGAGCCAGGGCAGAGGACTGCTCCTTCATGTGTGATGATGACAATGACATGGAACTTGCCGCTGCAATTGGGCGCGCCTTCTTGCCCTCAGTCACATCGGAGTCAGTCAAATCGGCCATTACTGCTCGTCCAGATCACTTTACCATCGCTGAGGCGACAGGCACTACTGCTAGCGAGGAGATGCTTGACGCTGTTTCTAAGCACTATGGCCTGGAGATATAGATTCTTACTAACTAGATTATGCCAGGGAATAGGGCATATTAGAGAAAGTCAAATCGGCTAGTGGTCCGGTATGCCCGCCTATGCAAGGAGTGCTTACTTAATAGACCCCCCCCCCCCCCCCCCCCCCCCCCCCCCCCCCCCCCTTCTTTCTGAACCCTCGGTGTCTGGGGTACCACTTTCTGGGGCGAAAACCCTTTCAATAAAAAGAACAAATTAAGTAAACAACAACTATATACCGGTACTAGGTTTAATTCCCTGTTGGTTTGAGTGTAATAAGATGATACAAAAAGGAATAGCGTAATAGCATAACAGAGGAGCCTGGTATAACACAGCAACAAAATATGTGTTGTGGAGTGGGGCCCACTAGCTTTTATTCTCAGCTACGAGCAGCAGCTTCTAGGCAGCCCCCTGACCCAGCCACCGGGCCAAGCCCCAATATTTTAACAGTACAGGATATCTGTTTGTGTTAGCTTCAAGGTGCACTAGGCCGCATCAGGTTTGATAGATTAGCCAGTCAGGAGAGCTGCCTAGAAGCTGCTGCTCATAGCTGAAAACAAAAGTTTTTTAGTGGGCTCGTCTTGGGTCAACCACAGCCAGTGCATGAAACAAGGAATATGCGTTAATTTCTTTGAAGAACAATCTACTGCATGTACTGATACCTGCTGCATTTACTACCAAAGGCAGCGAGCAGCCAAATTGTTGGCTGGAGCCATCAGCCTTGTAACCAAGTTCAAGCTGACAATGAAATTCAACGAAACCTCAAATGATGGGTTACTGCTTGCATCTGATGATAACTTGAACCAACCTCTATAATTGCCAACTGCCCACTTCTGTTCTTTACTCAGGAGTGTGGAGTGGTGTTTACCAAGTTCAAGATCAGTTATACAACCAAACCCTAGAAACGACGGACATGGATAAGTATTTACTGTCTAATCCCCCTGAGCATGCTCCCTGGTTACCTTGGGTATCGCACAGGGGGACTCCCAATTGGAAGACGGAGAGCAGCCCAGGCCCCAAAGTTGGCTGAAACCCATGTAACTATCCAAGTAAATCAATCAAGATAAGAATGATTCGATTTTTGATAGATTTTGATTGTTCTTTTCAATGTTTACATTTTTCCTGGTCATTTATTATACTGCCAAGACGACGAGCAGCCAAATTGCTGGCTGGCCAAATTGGAGCCACGTAACCAAGTTCAATTCAATTCAACCATTACGATGCCAACAAACAAAACGCCAAAACTTTAGTCCAAGTGAGATAAAAAGAGACCCTTCTTTGGAACCTGCCAATGCTTCGGTTCAAGATGGCAAGCAGCCTCAAGGCCATACCCTTGCGAACATGTAACCAAATACAAGATAAAGGAGGAGACTCGCAATTGGGTGCGGATCATCTACCTGCCACCCACGCCGCCGCACACTGCGGATGCAGCTGTAACCAACATCTACCAGGTCCGTGCACACACTGTGGGCACAGCAGTAAACAACACCTGGCAGGACCACAAACACACTTGGGCACATCAGTAACCAACAGAAGGTAGGACCACAAACACACTGACAAAAATGGAGGCACCGGTGTAGTTTACCCAGGTAGTAATCGTTGGCAGTAAATTAGTATTGCACATCTCCCTGCGCAGTTGGTTAGCACAGTTGGCTGATAAGTAGTAATATTTATGCTACCCATGTTTTACTCGGCCAGCAGGCGGTGTGCAGCCTGGAGGCTGATTGACCATGTAATGAAAACAAGTCGGCTAATTAATACACACAACTTAAGAAGAAACGCTCGACTTGGATCTAGAACTTTTTGCTGAAGTTATGACGTAGCTGTTATGTCTGCCGAAACTGTGGGACAGCTGCGATGCAGGCCATAGCTGCTATGTACGCCATAGCCGTGGGACAGCTGCGATGCAGGCCATAACTGCTATGTAGGCCATAGCTGTAGGACAGCTACGATGCAGGCCATAGCTGCTATATAGGTCATCTACTTTCCAAGCTTTCCTCAAGTGCACACAACTACAACTCTAGTCTTCAGTACTTTTACCATAGCTTTTTAGGGCAGCAAACTCAAGATCCTACCCACACGTTGAAACCTTTTTCTGTAAGTGCTTTTCTTTTCAGCTACAAGCAGCAGTTTCTAGGCAGCTTCCCTAACTGGCTATTCAGTTTAACCTAACCTAACAGAACCTGTTGCACCTCGAAGCTGGACAGAACTGCTGAAGTATTTGGGTGTCACACAGTGGCTGGCTCAGGGAGCAGCCTGGAATAAAAAATCTCTCCCCCCCCCCCCCCCCCCCCCCATAATCAACTCAATCCTTGAGGATCTACTCAGTTAAATTTCCACTCAAAAACTCGGGGCCCCCGTCTGTAAAATGACTGTTAGAAGTTCAGTTTATCAGCGCCTTTTCGTTTTATCCCCTCCTGTTACGGTTGAGCAAGTGCATTCAGCCTGTTTGGCCTAACCCTAGTCTGTAACAAAACACTTTTCCCATGTCCCGCTTTCGCCCCCAATGAATCCTGACTTTTTAATCTTTTGAGGACCTTGTTGTTGTTCCACTACTTGTGACACCAACACCCTGGCTGCCCAGCCTAGCAACAACTGCTTGGGCAGCATGGGCATGTCCACCACAATGTCCTTTGCCTACATCTAAAATATTTGAGGACCTTCTTGCTCTCCTGTTAATGAAACCAACACAGTGTACCACTCCTTACGACACCAACACCTTGTCGGCCCAGCTAAGCAACAACTGCCTGGACAGCTTAGGCAAATCCGTCACTATGTCCCTTACAAGCAACTGGGGCTTGATATCATCTTGGACAAGCTTCAGCACACTCAGCACCTCCTCCACATGGAGCTTGTTGTCTTCCGTCAGCGCCATCACCATCTGCAACCTCAGGCGCTCATCCGTAAGAAGAACCTTCAGCGCATCCTTCACGGTGTCTGACAAGTCCAGGCTGGCACCCTGCTTGGCAGGCGCGTTGGCGGGCTGGCCATCCTGGCTGCCACCAAACTTAGCTAGCTCAATCAGGTTCTCCAAACGCTTCCACTGGAACTTGCCGTCAGCAAACAGCACCTGAATCAGGGGTTAGGTAGAAGACTTCAGGGTTAAGAGTTTAGTTCTTTTTACCGTTAGCAAACAGCACCTGGGGTTAGGGGTTAAGGTTATTTGCTCAATCAGGTTCTCCAACTGCTTCCACTGGAACTTGCCGTCAACGAACAGCATCTGAATCAGGGTTTAGGGTTTAGTTATTCTAGGGTTTAGGGTTTACTTATTTTTGCTGTCAGCAAACAGCACCTGGGGTGAGGGGTTAGGGTTGAAGGCTTTAGGGTGCGTTTATTTGCTTAATCAACATTTCCAAACGCTTCCACTGGAACTTGCCGTCAGCAAACAGCACCTGAATCGGGGGTTAGGGTTGAAGACTTCAGGGTTTGGGGTTTAGTTATTTTTCCCGTCAGCAAACAGCACCTGAATCAGGGGTTAGGGCCAGAGACTTCAGGATTTAGGGTTTCGTTATTTTTGCCGTCAGCAAACAGCAACCGGGTGAGGGGTTAGGGTTCAAGGCTTTAGGGTGTGTTTATTTGCTTAATCAAGTTCTCCAAACTCTTCCACTAGAATTTGTCGCCAGCAAACAGCACCTGGATGAGGGCTTAGGGTTTAGTTTTTTTGCCATCAGCTTGCAGCATATGGGTGGGGGTTAGGTTGAAGACTCAAGGTTGTAGGTTTGGTCATTTTTCCTGTCAGCAAACAGGCAACTGGATAAGGGTTTAGGGTTGGAAAGTCAGGGCTTGCGGTCTTCTAACAGCACCTGGCAGGGGTATCATCGAAATATTCGTACATATTATATATGGTAGGGGTTGCCGTTTAATGGTTGGTTGATAAACCCTCCTGATAGCCTAGATTTGATCATTGTTTGACGATAGGCCCTTAGGTTAGCTTGGCTGGACCCCTGGACTGTCAACATCCTTCCACACGTCCAGCCACCATTACACCTCAAACACCCACCCACCCCTTCATCCATCCCTTCACTCATCCACACCTGGCAGAGCCTCTCCCTCAAACAGGGGTCAGTGTCAGTGAGCAAGCGCTTGGCCACTTAAGGACATGCAACCTCCAAGAAGCGGAAATCAGGCTTCATCCACCCATGCATCCACCCCCTTCCATCCACCCATCCATGCACCCATCTACCTAACCATGCCACCAGCTATGCTTACACACCAGGCTGAGGCTCTCCCTCAGACAGGGGTGGGTGTCAGTGGGCAAGCGCTTGGCCACTTAGGGACATGCAACCTCCAAGAAGCGGAAATCAGGCTTCATCCACCCCCTTCCATCCACCCACCCACTCAACCATGCAACCAGCCACGCTAACACACCAGGCTGAGCCTCTTCCTCAGACAGGGGTGGGTGTCAGTGGGCAAGCACATAGGGATAAGCAACCTCATAGAAGTGGAAACCAGGCTCCATTTACCCACCCATGCAGGAGAGTACCCACACAACCAGCCGTGCAACCACCCACTCAACCATGCAACCAGCCATGCACACACACCTGGATGAGCCTCTCCCTCAGAGAAGGGTCGGTGTCTGTGAGCAAGCGCTTGGCCACGTAGGGATACGCAACCTCCAAGAAGTGGAAATCAGGCTTCAAAGTCATACAGATACCCTCCTGGGTCAGAAGTGAACGGATGACTAAACTGTAGCGCTCAGGGATGCGGATAGGGTACTGGTATACAAGCTCGTTGAACTTGGAGGTCACAGTACGGAAGTTGAACTCAGTCATGCTCTGGCCCTTGGAGTCAGACCAAATCTTCTCCAAGGCCGGGGTGAGTGGTCCAGTGTCCGTGCCTACGAAATAGGGTGCATACAAGGTGGTTAGCGATTCATGTGTGCATGGTGGGGACAGAAATATATAAGAATATTGAGTGCGAGGGGGGGGCAAGAAAAAAGCTGCCGAACCGCACCTTCGCTTTAGATAGAGCCTATCCTCAAACTATTAAAAAAAAAAAATTGAGCCAAAAATAAAGTTGTACAAAAGTTAGAGGGGTCCGAAGTTTTTTTCAACCAGAGCGGCCCAAGTCTTAACTTAGCGATAAATCACGTTTGGGTAACCCCATGAAAGATGTAAGAGCATAACTGAAATGGGCTTTAAAAGATATTTCGAATGACCCCCATTTTAGGGGGGGTAGGGTGAGGTAATTGGGTTTTAGGAGGGGTGGGGGTGGGGGGGGTAAAAAAACTTTTAGCCAACTTTATTTTCCCCCTCTTATTGTATGAAACGTCCACAATTCCAACTCCCATCTGAATCGGACACCATATTCAAGGTGCGGTCCAAAATCTGTCTTTCTGCCCCCCCCCCCCCCCCCCCCCCCCCCCCCCCCCCCCCCCCCCCCCCCCCCCCCTGATTGAGTGATAAGAAAAATAGTGATATGTAGGGAATGGCAATATGATATCATGGCCTGGCTAGGCTAAATGTACCATTGCCTGGGGTGCATACAAGGTGGTTGGTGATTCATGCGTAGGGAAATCAGGTGTTGGTGCCTATGGTGCATACAAGATGGTTACAATACATGCGTAGGAAAATATGATGTCGATGCCTGGGGTGCATACACGGTGGTTAGCGATTCATGCTCTGGGGAATATGGCGTCAGTGCCTGGGGTGCAAACAAGATGGTTAGCGATTCATGCTCTGGGGAATATGGCGTCAGTGCCTGGGGTGCATACAAGATGGTTAGCGATTCATGCAGAGGGAACGGCAATATGATGTCGTATGATGTCATGTCATCATATGATGACATATGATACCAGCCGCCTGGCTGGGCTAAATTTTAAAGTTACCATTTATGTACAATATCATATGATGCACTTAGTATGATATCATATGATATCATACTCGCCTTTGGCCAACATCATATGATATGCCGGATCCTATTCATGTGTGCATGTTGGGAACATCTTTTAAGTCCTGTCCTCAGTTGACACAAGCTACCTTTCACGGGCAACCTCCCATTGTTGGAAGACAGAGAACAGCACAGAGTTGGCTGAAAAATCATGTAGCGACTCAAATTCAAAAAGTATGCAAGCAATCTTCAACCTCTCACCTTGAGCCAGGAAGCCTAGCTGGATAAAGTCGTCAGCCATGCCCCGGTAGTCCTCGTTAACTGCATGCACCACCGAGTCGACCAGGATCTGCTTGTTGCGCATGCTCAACTGCGCCACGTTGCCAAAGTCAACGTAGGCAATGCGACCATCAGGCAGGGCAAAGATGTTACCGGGGTGGGGGTCGCCGTGGAAAAGTCCGAACTCAAGCAGCTGCCTCAAGCCAGAGACCACTCCACTTCGGATAAACTCCTCCACGTCCAGTCCTGAGGCACAAACGGTTTGTTATGATTAGGGCCAGCTCTAACATAAAAGAAATCAGACAGGGTGATAGATAGTAGGTGTGGCATGTTAGAACATGGGGGTGCAGCTGTGGATGGGGAGGCTGGTGGTGGTGGTGGTGTGGGGGGGGAAGGGGCTGGGCAGACATGGCATGAATGGCTTGGTTGACAGAGAGAGAGAGAGAGAGAGAGAGAAGAGAGAGAGAGAGAGAGAGAGACAGAGGGGGGGCGTGTTGGGTCAATGATCGGACTCATCGAGCCTAGCTAGGCCACTCAATACAAAACGATGCCATGTAATGTGCGGCCAGCTGTTTGAGACACACACACGAGATACAGATACCTAGAGGGTCATACATGAGTTGCGGATGCCCCGAGGGTCAGTGCAGCGGATGCTGTTGACGCACTCCATGCCCAGGAGCTTGGTCCAACCCAAGTCCGGCCTCACCCAAAAGATCTTGACCATGGGGGATACACACTACTAGTCTAATATACCCCCGGGATAGGTATCTTGACCTTGGGATGAACACACTACTAGTCTACAGTACTCCCGGGACTGAAAATACCACAGCACAAGACACTGACGAGGACATACCTGAGTTGCTGATGCCCTGAGGGTCAGTGCAGTGGATGCTGCTCACCCATTACATGACCAGGAGGTTGGTCCCACACAGGTCTGGCCTCACCCAAGGGATCTTGACCTTGGGGTGTACACACTACTAGTCTACAATACCCCCGAGACTGAAAAGACCACACCACACGACACCACTGACGAGCACATACCTGAGTTGCGGATGCCCTGGGGGTCAGTGCAGCGGATGCCGTTGACCCACTCCATGACCAGGAGCTTGGGGCCACACAGGTCTGGCCTCACCCAAGGGATCTTGACCTTGGGGTCTCCCAGGAAGTTGGCGTAGAAGTCCTGCAAGGGTACAGCCAGTAAGGTAGAGGGTCAGTACGTTTATGGAGTTAGGTAGAGTGAGGAAAAAGTTTGAGGTAGGTAGAGAAGCCCTGCAAGGGTAAAGCCAGTAAGGTAGAGGGTCAGTACGTTTATGAAGTTAGGTAGAGTGAGGGTTAGAGTGTGAGGTAGGTAGAGAAGCCCTGCAAGGGTAAAGCCTATAAGTTGGAGGGTCAGTACGTTTATGGAGTTAGGTAGAGTGAGGGTTAAAGTGTGAGGTAGGTAGAGAAGCCCTGCAAGGGTAAAGCCAGGAAGGTAGAGGGTCAGTACGTTTATGGAGTTAGGTAGAGTGAGGGTTAGAGTGTGAGGTAGGTAGAGAAGCCCTGCAAGGGTAAAGCCAGGAAGGTAGAGGGTCAGTAAGTTTATGGAGTTAGGTAAAGTGAGGGTTAGAGTGTGAGGTAGGTAGAGAAGCCCTGCAAGGGTAAAGCCTATAAGTTGGAGGGTCAGTACGTTTATGGAGTTAGGTAGGGTGAGGGTTAGAGTGTGAGGTAGGTAGAGAAGCCCTGCAAGGGTAAAGCCAGGAAGGTAGAGGGTCAGTACGTTTATTGAGTTAGGTAGAGTAGTCATTAGAGTTTTAGAGTTAGGTAGAGTAGCAGTGAGAGTTTTAAAGTTGCCCCCCTCAACCTCACGCCCTGGAATAAGGCATACTACTTATTTATAATTTCGAGGTAGGTAGAGCAGTAGAAAGGGGCATGGAGTAGCCAACAAAATTAGTGATATGTAGGGAAAGGCAATATGATACCAAGTCATCATATGACGTCGGACGTCTTACTAGCCTAAAGTTACCATTTACATACAATGATCGTATGATGCAGTGTGTATGATATCATACTCGCTTTGGCCAATATCACATGATATGCTGGTCCATAGTGATATTCATAAGTGTGATTGGAGACAGGGACATTACTCAGGTTGGGAGAGCAGTAGAAAGGGCAAGGAGTAGCCCACGAAATTAGTGATTCAGATTCAGATGAGTGATTCAACTGAGAAGTAATGAGAGAAGTATGTGCGGCTACCTACTAACATATCGAGTCAGGGACATTACTCAATGTACCTGGATGTTCTTTGACTCTTGGTTAAGTCAAGCTCCTCCAACAGCCTCCCTCCAAACTCATCCACAATGAGCTATACAGCTAACTACATCAACATAGAAGCAGGAACATTACTCATACCCACCTGGATGTTCCTTGACTCTTGGTTATAGTCAAGCTCCTCCAACAGCTTCTCACCAAACTCATCCACAATGAGCTGGGCATCGCAGCCCAGGCGCGTAAGGGTGTAGTTGTTGAAGAGCCCGGCTAGCAGGCGAAAGATGTACAGATCTTGCAAAATAATAGGCTCCACATCTGGGCGCTGGATTTTGATGGCAACTTCCTCACCAGTCTCACGAAGTACAGCCTTGTAGACCTGAGCCAGGAGGTAAGGCAGTACATGTTAGCATATGCTCCCATCATTACTAACCTATATTCGTACTTTCTCGCCAGTCTCAGGAAGTACAGCCTTGAAGACCTCGAGGTAAGGCAGTAGGTAAGGCAGTACATGTTGGAATATGCTCCCATCATTACCAACCTATAATCGTACAATATGCTTTCTATGTATTGCTATTTCAGTACTCATAAAATATGATCAATTTGGATAGCTAATTCATTACACTTCAAATACAACCGATATGTATTGCTGTTTTAACAGACATAAAATATGATCAATATGAATTGTTATTTTAATAAACAAACGCAAGTATTTGTTCAACTACCAGCATGCGGCTGGCCACTATTTTGCTGCAATAGCCATGTAACAACAAAGCAGGACATCGAAGGCTATACAGGAAATCAACACGAGGGTCTTCTTACCCAGATTTGTTTTTTCGCTAATAGTAGCGATCGCTACCTGGGACCCCGTTTTGGCTCAACCCTTTACTACCCTGAGACTCCCCCCCACCCTCGGCCCAACCCAGCAGGGCAGCCTTTCGAGCCACCTACCCAAATCGCTACCAGTAGCCTAACTTTGAAAGACACCAAATCCCTGATCGCTACCAGAAGACCCCCTTTCTGAAACAGAAGTAAGCGCAGTTCTTACCTGACCTAGTGAAGCTGCCGCAATGGGCTTCTCACTGATGCTGCTGAAGACATCGGAGATAGGGCGACCCAACTGGTCCTCCATAATCTTCATGGCCTCATCGTCAGGGAAAGCAGGGACATCGTCCTGCAAGGGGCGGGGGGTGGGGGAAGAAACTTCAATATTGAGTGTGCGTGTGTGTGCACATGCATACAACCATAGTACAGTACCTGCAACACGGTCAGCTCTGCCATGTAGTCCTCGCGCATAAGTGCGACAGGGTTTGTAGGGGTGAGTGGGTACGGGCTGCCCTACTAGTCCATACATGCATACAACAATATTACGGTACCTGCAAAACGGTCAGCTCGGCCATGTAGTCCTCACGCATTATGTCAGGTCGGTTAGCCAGCACTTGACCCGCCTTGATGAAAGAGGGTCCCAGGTCAGTCAGCATCTCCCTGAGAAGAGTGGCAGGCATGTGTTAGTCAGAGATGTTGGCGAGAGAGGTGGTGGTGCGTGGGTGGTGAAATGCTTTCAGACGTGGACAAGAGAGGTGGGGTGGGGTGGGGTGGGGTGGTGGGGTGGTGAAATGCTTGCAGACGTGGATAAGAGAGGTGGGGTGGGTGGGGTGATGGTGGTGGGTGGGTGGTGAAATGCTTACAGAGGTGGGGTGGGGTGCGGTGGGTGGGTGGGGTGATGGTGGTAGGTGGGTGGTGAAATGCTTACAGATGTGGACAAGAGAAGTGGGGTGGGTGGGGTGACCATGCTGCCTTAGAAAAGGGCCCAATTCGTTTACTACCCACCACCCCCCTTCCACCACTCCACACCACGCACCTGAGCTGGACAGAACGAACCTCCGCGATGGCCGGGGTATCCTGGCGTCCGACAGACTGGTCGCGAATCTTGTTGCCTTTAATGAGCCCAATTCAATTACTACCCACCAACCTTCTCCCTCCTCCCACCACTGCCACCCCACGCACCTGGGCTGGACAGAGCAAACCTTCACGATGGCAGGGGTATCCCCATGTCTAAAAGCAGGGATTTCCCCCCAATATACCTAGCGATAGCTACTTTTGACCCCTTGTTGGCTCAAATTGCCGCTTTGAAGTTAAATTAAAAAAACGACCCTGAAAATCTCCAATTCATCTACTACCCACAATCCTCCTCCCATCGCTTCCACCCCACGCACCTAAGCTGGACAGAGCAAACCTTCACGATGGCCGAGGTATCCTGGCGCCCGACAGGCTGGTCATAAATCTTGTTGCCTTAAATGAGCCCAATTCAATTACTACCCACCAACCTTCTCCCTCCTCCCACCACTGCCACCCCACGCACCTGGGCTGGACAGAGCGTACCTTCACGATGGCAGGGGTATCCCCATGTCTAAAAGCAGGGATTCTCCCCCAATATACCTAGCGAAAGCTACTTTTGACCCCTTGTTTGCTCAAATTGCCGCTTTAAAGTTAAATTAAAAAAACGACCCTGAAAATCTCCAATTCATCTACTACCCACAATCCTCCTCCCACCACTTCCACCCCACGCACCTAAGCTGGACAGAGCAAACCTTCATGATGGCCGGGGTATCCTGGCGTCCGACAGACTGGTAATAAATCTTGTTGCCTTTAAAGAGCCCAATTCAATTACTACCCACCAATCTTCTCCCTCCTCCCACCACTGCCACCCCACGCACCTGAGCAGGACAGAGCGTACCTTCACGATGGCAGGGGTATCCCAACGTCTTAACGCAGGGATTTCCCCCCAATATACCTAGCGATAGCTAAATTTGACCCCTTGTTGGCTCTAATTGCCGCTTGAAATTTAAATTTAAAAATGAACCTAAAAATCTCCAAGTCATCTACTACCCGCAGCCCTCCTCCCACCGCTTCCACCCCACGCACCTAAGCTGGATGGAGCGAACCTTCACAATGGCCGGAGTATCCTGGCGTCCGACAGACTGGTCATAAATCATGTTGCCGTAGAAAAGCCCAAGCCTACAGGTGATTCTTGCGACTCGAAGCTACACAAACAAGGGCAAGGGAAGGGGTGAGACAGCATTGGGTGGCCAATTCTAGAGGAAATAGTGGTGATGCAAGATTAAACAAACGGCAGAAGGGCACAAGAAAATTATAGGGGTGATTCTTGCGACACGAAGCTACACAAACTAGAGCAAGGGAGTGGTGAGACGGCATTGGGTGGCCAATTTTAGAGGAGATAGTGGTGATGCGAGATTAAACAAACGGCAGCAGGGCACAAGAAAATTGTAGGGGTGATTCTTGCGACACGAAGCTACACAAACAAGGGCAAGGGAGGGGTGAGACAGCATTGGGTGGCCAATTCTAGAGGAGATAGTAGCGATGTGAGTCCAAACAAACAACAGCAGGGGAAGGGGGGAAACAGCATGGGGAGGCTAAATCTATATGTGATTCTTGCGACACGAAGCTACACAAACAAGAGCAAGGGAAGGGGTGAGACAGCATGGGGTGGCCAAGTCTAGAGGTGATATTAGCAACGTGATCTTACACAGACAAGAGCAAGGGAAGGGGTGGGCGAGAGACCAATTATCGAGATGATTCTTGCGACGCAAAGCTAGTCAAACAACGGAAGGGAAGGGGTGAGACAAAAGGATGCTGAAAATATTAAAACAACGCTTTGGCAACGCGACCCTACACAACCGACAGCAAGGGAAGAGGTGAGACAGCGGGTTGCTGAAAATCTTCAAACCATGATTTTGCAATGGTTCAAAAACGCTTTTGCAACGCGGGCATACACGGGCAACAGCAAGGGAAGAGGTGAGGCAATGGGATGCTGAAAATCTTCATACAACGCTTTTGCAATGCGAGCATACGCAAACAACAGCGAGGGAAGAGGTAAGACAGCAGGATGCTGAAAATCTTCAAACAACAATTTTGCAATGATTGAAAACGCTTTTGCAACGTAAACCAACAGCAGGATGCAAAATTGTAAGCAACAATTTTGCAATGGTTCAAAAACGGTTCAGCAACGCGAGCCTACACAGGCAACAGCAAGGGAAGAGGTGAGACAGCAGGATGCTGAAAAGCTACAAACAATGATTTTGCAATGGTTAAAATCGCTTTTGCAACGTGAGCCTACACAACCAACAGCAGGGAAGGGGTGAGACAGCAGGATGCTGGAAATTTTAAGCAACAATTTTACAATGGTTCAAAAACGGTTCAGCAACGCGAGCCTACACAAGCAACGGCAAGGTAAGAGGTGAGACAGCAGGATGCTGAAAAGCTTTAAACAATGATTTTGCAATGGTTAAAAAAGCTTTAACAATGCGAGTCTACACAACCAACAGCAGGGGAAGAGGTGAGACAACGGGCCAGTAAGTTGTGTAGATTAACAGACCGGGCCGAGGAACTTTCAAATTCAAGGTGGCACGTGCATATGCCTCAGAATGTTGTTGTGTGTTGTATGTGCATGAGTTGTATGTGTGTGTGTTGAGTGTGCTGTATGTTGTTTTGTGTTGAGTGTGACATTTGAATGACCAAGTTTAATATCTGTTTTTCAACCATGTTTTGAAAATAAGCACAAGATCTGATAAGATGCAAGAAATTAGTATGGCTGATCATGCTGGCGAATATGTGTGTTGAGTGTTGAAGGCGTTCGCATGTGTCTCTGACTTCTGATAGTGACATTTGAATGACTAAGTTTAATATCTGTTTTTCAACCATGTTTTGAAAATAAGCATACAAGATGCAATAAATTATGATGGTCCATCATGCTGGTGAATATGTGTGCTCAGTGTTGAGGGTGCCCTCATGTGCCCCAGCCTTCAGACAGTGACAGTTGAGTGATAGAGTTGAAGATATGTTTTTCAACCATATTTGAAAATAAGCACTCGATGCAATAAATTATGATGGTCCATCATGCTGGTGAACATGTATGTTGAGTGTTGAGGGTGCCCTCGTGTGCCTCAGCCCTTAGACAGTGACAATTGAATGACCAAGTTTGAGATCTGTGTTTCAACCATATTTTGGAAATAATATCGGTGGGTGTTGGTGGGGATTGGTGGGTAATATATGTTTATTTGCAGTCTAAGCAGGTGAGGTGATAAAAGAGCAACATTGTGGATTTTCTTGCCTTCCTTCTTAACCTTTCCTTACCTGTAAACAATTGATTACCAGGGAGGAAACAATCTGTGTTTCAACCACATTTTGAAAATAATATCGGTGGGTGTTGGAGGGGACTGGTGGGTAATGTTTGTATATTTACTGTCTATGCAGGTCATAAGGTCATAACATAGCAATATTATAGCTTTTCTTGCCTTGCTTCTTAACCTTTCCCTACCTGTAAACAATTGATTACCAGGGAGAGAACAATCTGTGTTCCAACCACATTTTGAAAATAATATTGGTGGGTGTTGGAGGGGACTGGTGGGTAATATTTGTATATTTACTGTCAATGCAGGTCATAAGGTCATAACATAGCAATATTATAGCTTTTCTATGCCTGTAAAAACTTGATTGAAACTTGAAGGGAGAAAACAACTAAATATTGCAAAATCGTTACGGAGGAACCCCTCCGTGAAGCAGCAACAATACAGGTTCAAGCCCCTGTTGATTTTGAGTTGTAATGAGATGACAAGACAGTTATGTGAATCCAACAACTACTAAGCCCCCTCCTCTAGACAAATTGGGACGGTAAGCAGCAGGAAGGCCGACAGACCATGCGATTAAAACAACAGATAAAACCATGACCAGCAAGCGGTCTGCAGGGGTCTCCAGCACCATCTTGACATAATAGGTCGGTAAGCGGCAAGAAGACTGATTCACTAAGCAATTAAAACAAAGCAGAACGTGCAGTGACCAGGACGCGGTCAAGAGGGGTCTTTAGCACCCTCCTCTTGACATAATAGGACGGTAAGCGGTAAGAAGACTGATTCACTATGCAATCAAAACAAAGCAGAACGTACCGTGACCAGGACGCGGTCAAGAGGGGTCTTCAGCACCCTCCTCTTGACATACTCGGGTGAGTATTTGGACAGAATGTTGCACGCACCCTTCTCGTCGTTCAGCTGTCCCATTTCGACTGGCAGGTCCCTGCTGCTGCTGCAGTGGATAGTGGGGGAAGAGGTGGGAGTGGGGTTAGGTGGGGTCAGGGTGGGGTGGGTTTGCAGTGGGGAGTGGGGAAGAGGTGGGAGTGGGGTTAGGTGGGGTCAGGGTGGGGTGATTTGCAGTGGGTAGTGGGGGAAGAGGTGGGAGTGGGGTTAGGTGGGGTCAGGGTGGGGTGATTTGCAGTGGGTAGTGGGGGAAGACGTGGGAGTGGGGTTAGGTGGGGTCAGGGTGGGGTGATTTGCAGTGGGTAGTGGGGGAAGAGATGGGAGTGGGGTTAGGTGGGGTCAGGGTGGGGAGGGTTGCAGTGGGGAGGGGAGGGTTGGGGTAGTCATTACTCCATAACACAATCATAGCTCGGGAAGTTATTTTGCTTGGACAGAATGTTGCACACATTCTGTCCAAGCAAAATAACTATACTTCGACAGAATGTTGCAAACATTCTTCACGTTGTTCAGCTGAATCATATAGGCAGGTAGATCCCTGCTGCTTTTGAGGGTGGGTGTGGGTGGGTGGGTGTGGGTGTGGGTGGGTGGGTGGGTGGGTGGGTGGGGGGGGGGTGAGGGGATGTGTGTAAGGGTTTGGGGTTGGGGTGGTGGAGACACACCTTCTCATTGTTCAGCTGAATCATGCCATCAGTCAGATCCCTGCTGCTGCTGTGGGCAGTGGGGGTAGGGGTGGGGGTGGGATGAGGTGGGCTGGGGGTTGGGGTGAGGTGGGGAGGGGTGGAGGTGAGGGTCGGGTCGGGGTGCGGTCGGAAGGGGTGGGGTAGTGGTAATTACATCAGCACACAATCAAAGGAGCTGCCCAGGAAGTTATTTTACTTTCACAGAACGTTTCCCACACCCTTCTCATCCTACAGCTGAATCTTGTCATCGGGGGAGAGGGGGGGGGGGGGAGCTTGGGGGAGGGGTTGGGATGGTTCAGACATAATGAAACCCATGAAACACTGCATGGACATTCAATATATGCCACGTTCACAATTCTCGTTCGACAAATGGCTCAGTGGCAGAGCTCCTAGAACAACGTAGGTGCCGAATTCGAATCCCCATGGGTGCGCTGAAGTGTTAGCGGTTGCTGTCAACAGCCATGGTAGCTTTGCCCAGGTAGAGTAGCAGCCCGTTCCCTCCCGCCGTAAGACGGGGCTCCCTTGATACCACGCCCCACCAGGCGTTATCTGAACTAGCCCTGTTCACTCTGGAAGACAAGCCAGCGCATGGGATGCATACACTTGGCAAGCACATACGGGGAAACTTTGTAAGCCTCACATGGGCTTGTCCAGTAGCTAAATGAGCTGGGCTGCCAAGGAGCTAACTGGTTGGAAGTCCAGTTAGCTACTTGGCAGCCCAGCCCAGTTAGCCACCTGGCAAGCCCTTGCGAGACATGGAAAGGTTGCCAGCACACGAGCAAACACACAGCTCAAACTGGGGGGCAAGTGCTGCGTGTTATATCCTAACCCTGTGTCATTCCTGCACTACTTGTAGTACACCCATTACTGTGCTTCCCCCCCCCCCCTTCGAGATTAGAGAGCTCAAAGAACACCTCCCCCTTAATGCCTATGCCTGCTGTGGTCATGGTGTCTCCCTGATGAGAAGAAGCATGGGACATCAGCGTTTGAGCTCCCTCAATGCAGCAGGTTGCAACCTGCAGCTTTGTCAAGCCTCTACCTAAATCCATCTGCATGTTGAGGTCATGGTGCCTCCCTGACGAGCAGAAGAATAGAACCGCAGCATTCACGTTCTTAGCCATGCAGCAGGTAGCAACCTGCAGCTTTGGCAAGCCTCGAGCACCCCCTAGATAACCTCTATCTAAATATATCTGCGTGTTGTGGCCATGGTGCCTCCCTGACGAGCAGAAGAATAGAACCACAGCATTCACGCTCCTAGCCATGCAGCAGGTGGCAGCCTGCGGTATTGGCTAGCCTCGCGCAATCTTACATATTTTAACCTGCCTGCGGAACCACAAACAAAACAAACAAAATATGTGTCGCGTAGATCGCCTAAGCAGAACCACGCTCGAGGTCGCTCCCCTGCACCAACACACCACCCAGGAGCATAATGATCACATATAGTCATTACCATGCGTGTTGGCTACTCGGCAGCGGTGGTGTGGAGGACGGGGGTGGGGGGTGGGGGGTACTTTTCGATATTGTATGTTCTGCCGCATGCGTGCCCGTCATGATGCGTTCACTTATTTGAACCTAGTGAGCACGCGTCTTGTTCGCATTAAGTTTGGATGGCACCCTGTTCCTGAAAACGGACGGGTTGTCCAGACGCTTTAGTCGAGTAATGGTTAATAGTTATTAGCTTTTCCACGAGTCATGGGGGACTTGCCCATTTCTGACTGAGACGAAGCTTGCGACAGGGGAAACACCGAACCTGGGCGTTTACCTGTCTGGGATGGACAAGGCGTTCAGGCGGAAAGGTGAGACTGGGGCCATTTTGCTTCTCCCGACAGAAGGGGTACACACATTCTTGGTTCCAGCCACCCCTCGCCCAGTCTGGCGAGTCAAAATGCTTTGCTTCATGCTGATGCCTTGGGGGGAATATTAAGCTTCTGGAAAGATGGCAGTCTATCAGGTGCGGCCGCTTTAGGGAAACAGGAGCAGCAGCACTAGCAGCAGTGGCGAATGCGCAGTAATCAACGGTAACAGACACGGGTTTACTACTCGTCGATGCGAGGCAGCTCAACAGATACTAGGCACGGCTAAATTGCTCGGGTGGTAGGAATAAATAACAACGGTTTAGTTAATCTCTCTTTGTGTTGGTGGGACCAAAAACGCCATGCTCCGCTAGCGGTTGGGGGTGGTTGACGTCGAATGGGTGCTCAGGAAAGCTGGACCTATCCTGTCCCTCTATCGACCACAAGTTCGTGTTCGTTGCCCAACCACGTCAGCGTTGCGTTCACGTGGGACAATGCTCCCAATGCCTCTTGCCGCACGCGCCCGAGAGACGCGCCTCATGGTTTTGGCGCGCCGCTATGTGAGCACAGGCAGGTGGCCATAGTGTCAGTTGCATGGTCGTGTCGTTTCTGGCGGGACTATGGCTATAGGGGTATCACGAGCACCAGTTCGAGCCGTGACAATATCATACTGTCACGAAATTATTGTGGGACGCCATGGGGAAGGCTAGTTAGCAGCTGTCGCTACATAGCCCCCTCACGCAAGTGATTTACTGGATTTGATGTGCAAGGTCAGGCACACTCAACTGACGCACTGTTCCTCCATTTCTTCTTCTTATAGCCTGATGCAGGAGGTGCCCAGGCCTCCTCGGGTTTTTGCCATCTTTTACTCGAACCTCCAAATGACATTCTGAGACCACCATTGAGTTTGTGTTGACAAGGGCAGATCATTGGCGCCACTGAAGGCCCGGTGGTGGGTGAATGGGTGGGTACGGTATGTTTGGTATGGATGGGTATGGATGGGTGGGTACGGGTGGGTGAATGGGTGAGTATTTTGACTCTCACACGATCCATGTTTGGGAATTATGAGGATGCCATTGTGTGCGCCACAGTGTTAATCCCCACAATCTACATTTCATTTCAAGTCGTGCCTTTTATTTATATTTAAGGGCGGGGGGGGGGGGGGGGGGGGGGGGGGGGGGGGGGGGGGGGGGGGGGGGGGGGGGGGGGGGGGCAGCCCTCTCAGATTTGTATGGATTGCAGCAGGGATTGCAGGTCCATTTCCCCCCCTCCAGCCTCAAATCGTCAAATGATCAGTTGACCAAACGCTCTACTTCAAGGCTTGCTGTTAAGAAGGTCCACTCATGCTGTTAAATTACTAAATATGACCATACAAAACGAACGAAGGGTCGAATACTCGAATCGTGAAATGGTCAATTATATCGCATATTTTGGTTTGCCTTCTAGCTCGTGCGCCGGAAATTCTACCGTATTTGAAGTATGAGCCCCCACCCTAAATTTGGTGAGCTCGTGTTCCATAAAGGAAGTTTTCATTTTAAAATGGTCACCGCGCTTCCAGAACAAGAGGCATATGCCCTTTTGCGCGATCCCTCACGTCTCGTGGAAATGTTAGAGCTGTGAAAATCTCTCGTGTCAAAAAGCACCTGCCGGACCTGGTCTTCAGGAAGGGCACCATGAAAACCCTACTTCTTCAAAAGGTCGATAGACCGTGTTAGTTTGCTCTCATCGGTGTATCAGCTTGAAATCACTCCGGTAGAGTGGACAGTAGATTAAAGCAGCGGAACAGACGCACCAATCTATACACGGAGACAAGGATAACGTTACAGACACAGGAGACCCATAAAGGGGCACCTGTGGTGAAAGGAGGCGGTAGACAGGAACCTAACAGGGTACAGATCAGACCGGAGACGTAGGTGACAGGAAGCTGCCACTGAGTCATCTCAAGATGACTCAGTCCCACGGGAAGCTGGCTCAGGAGAGCCGATAGTTCTAAGGGAGTACATAAGTAGTCACCAAGTCATAAAACGCGTGAGAGCACCGCTATACATGCTGATACTCCACCTATGACACAGGGTGACATACAATAGTACTACTCCACCTATGGCACTGGTGACATAGAACTATATGTAACAAATTAAAAAAAAAAAAAAAATCAAAGAACTCCGAAAAAATAAATCGAGAGAAACTTCAAATGAAACCCGAAGGGTGTAAGGGAAGGTATACATTACATTACATTACATTACATGTTAAAGTCTACTTGACACCGCGAGGGTGTATGAGACTCTGTGCTTTAAACAAAAAGAAAAAAGCACCCACAAAGCAAAAAACCCATTACATCAGGGGTGTGTCGAGGACAAACAAACCAAACTCCCAACCACCGTTTTGGTGGCGTAGGTATTAAACCCCTTAGAGCAGGACCCAGATCTCAACCACTTACAGTGGCGGAGGTAAGAAGCTAACAAATGAGAAGTCTCAAGAACAAAAAAAAGGGATAATAAATTACGGTGCCACTAAGCAGTCCAGGGCTTCCTGTCTTGCTCTTCTACAAGTAGAAAGATAGTCGGCTAGGTTGCTCCAAAAAGACTTAGTGCCATTTCCATTCATAAAGGTTCTGAATGTGGAATCGCAGAATTCCACATTCCATACGGTTAAGTCGGTATCCTCATGGACATGCCTATAAATATCTGTAAACAGATTCTGGTAGCGGAGGCGAATATCATTATAAAAAGGGCACTCAAACATATGCATTTCATCCTCAGTTTTTTGGAACCCACACATTTGACAGTGTCTCAAGCATGTGTATGAAGCAAGGCAAAGAACCAAAATTTGCCAAGTGGATATAAGAGGACAACTAAATATCAAAGTCGGGTAACAACGGTATAGAAAACCCGATCCGGGAATAGGAACCTAATGCCAATCAATGATAACCTAAAGAAACTCTAAATGTAACCAAAGAAACCCTAAAATGTAACCAAAAATTCCAGAATACATGTAACAAAAATTCTAGAATACATGTAACCAAAAGAATTGGTTTAAGGAGAAGCAGTCATTCCAAACATGCGAATGAAACGCCAGAACACCATAGGATCAAGGGGCTTGGTGAAGGGGTCAGCACAGTTGTCCTTAGTGTTAACATAGGCAACATCCACCTGGCCATCCTCCACCAGCTCCTGGATATAGTGATGGATGACATCAAATGTGCTTGTTGCGAGGGAGCAGCTGGCAGTCATTGGCCCAGCTCAAGGACCCCAAGTTGTCACCCTGAATGGTGACCAGGTCACAAGGCAGCCCTAGATCAATTCTCAACTTTTTCAACCATTGCACCTCCCTGGCAGTCTGAGACAGGGCCTGATACTCAGCCTCACTGGAGCTAACAGCAACAGTGGGTTGCCTTTTGCTCATCCAGTTCACAAGGCAGCCTCCAGCAAGCACAGCATAGCCAGTCTGAGATCTCCTGTCAGACCCATCATCAGCAAAGGATGAGTCACTAAAGACAGTAAAAGAGAAACCAGGGCTGTGAGTGTAAGTGAGGCCCAGATGGGAATGTTCTCTCAAATACAAAAGCAAGCGCTTGGCTGCAGCCCACAGGGGGGCAGTGGGTTGAGCAGAAAACCTGGACAGGTAGCTCACAGCAAAAGAAATATCAGGCCTTGTGCAGGTAGCCAGGTACAGCAAAGCCCCCACAAGAGAGAGGTACTGGCTATTAGAGGCCAGAGGTTCTCCAGGAGGATCAGTGACAGTGCACTTGGCCATGGGAACTGAAAAAACTTGGGCTTGGTAGCAGCAGTGAGACCAAACTGCTCCACCAGCTCAACAATGTAGGAGTGCTGGGAGAGGTCGATCTTAACACACCTGCCGTCAGAATCAAGTGTACAGTCATGTCCAATGAAAGGAACTGGACAGGTACACCATTTCCTTGACTTCCCACCCAGCTGCTTCCATAGCCTTGATCAGCAAGGCATACCTATGCAGCTCACTAAAAGCACAGATAAAGTCATCCACATAGTCAGGACATAGCTCCACCACCACCAGTAGAATCCTCCTGAAATACAGAGCAGGTTCAGCTTTGCACATGGTAAAACGTGGGCAACCAAAACCTGCTTTTACATCTTTGCTCCAAGCCCCTGGGTGCCTGCTTCAAACCATAAAGAGATTTAATCAGCTTGCACACAAGGGGAACATTGTCAGGACAAGTTCATGAAAGCCCTCAGGCTGGTAACAGAAACAGGTCCAGAACCAGGTTCCAGCTTGGCATTCAAGAATGCAGTCTTGATGTCCAGCTGCCTCACAAACATTTTTCTATGAGTGATGGCAGCAAGGAGCACACGAAGACCTGCTTTAGAGGAGACGGGGGCATATACATCATGGTAGTCCAGCCCAGGGACGTTGCAGAAAACCACGAACTACAAAACGAGCTTTAAAACGCAAAGAACCATCAGCCCCATGTTTCTTGACAAATAACCATCTGCCAGATAGAATCCTCTGCCTAGGAGGCTGTGGAGTGAGGACCCAAGTGCCATGAGCATGGAGGGAGGCCATCTCATCCTTCATAGCCTGCAGCCAGAGATCTCTGTCAGGGTTGGTAGGTAACATTGCAGCTTTATAAGAGAGTTCAGTAGAGGTAGAAATAAAAGCCCCACGTACAAGCAGTGTACTTGTACATGGGCAGCGGGGATATCAGCAGTATCAGCAGTAACCGGTAATAAAGCCCCCGGCGCAGCACTCATGCGTGGTTGAACAAGGCCGGCCTCCTTTGCATTGTAGCCTGCATATCCATCCGACCGTACAAAGAGCGGTTCAAGGACTCACCATCCCGTCGATCCTGGTTGATCAGGCGGTAGTCCGCAAGTTCAAAGTCGGAGGAGATCCACCAAGTGAGCAGATGCTCCCAAGATTCGCATGACCGCGTATATAGCATAGGAGGAGGGCCAGGGGCAGGAGGCAGCTCCGCCGGCGGAGGCGGAGGGGGTTCCAGGGAGGCACCAGCAGCAGAGGTGCGTGCAGAGGAAACAGCAGCCTCGCGAGAGCGAGTGTGGTAGCCAGGGAGGCCACGCTCCATGGGGGCAGATGCAGAGGAAAAAGAAGCAAAGCCCTTCAAGAAAGTGGGCTTAGCCACCTCCGGGTAAGCCGGGGGAACAGGCTCAAAGGGAGGCGCCGACGAAGCTGAGGCTGATACACAGGCGAAAGCTCTCGATTAGGCATCTGCTGATCAGCAGGCTCATACACCGGCGAAACAGCGGAAGTCTCAAAGACACGAGTGGCAGCAGCAGATGGAGTCACGCCACCGAAGTCAGCACTCGTAGCACTCTTCAAGTCCTCCTCATCATCAGTAGTAGTAGAGTAGTCTTCATCATAATTGAAGGGGACGCAATGAGGCTGCGGGTCTGAATGCACAACGGATGATCTGTGTCTGTACACAACACAGCTTCATCAGGACATCCTCAACATCAGAGGACAGGCGTCGAACATTGAGAGAAGGAACCGTAAAGTTGGAGGATTGATCGGGGGGGGTTACTTCCTTGATGGCGGAAGGACCCTCCTCTCCGGCAGCAGAGGCCGCTGGCGCGCAGTCGTCTAGCCAATCCAGAGGAACTTCACCCCCGTTGGGAGGATTCGGTCGCATCCATTGCTCACAATGACACTGCGGATCCCACGAGCCCATGAAACACCATTATGTTTGGTAAGTTTCACAAAGCCGGCAGGAGGCCCTCGCGGAAGTTGCATTATCAAAGCAGTGGTAGTGATGAGGAGCCCAATTACCTATCAGCTTGAAATCACTCCGGTAGAGTGGACAGTAGATTAAAGCAGCGGAACAGACGCACCAATCTATACACGGAGACAAGGATAACGTTACAGACACAGGAGACCCATAAAGGGGCACCTGTGGTGAAAGGAGGCGGTAGACAGGAACCTAACAGGGTACAGATCAGACCGGAGACGTAGGTGACAGGAAGCTGCCACTGAGTCATCTCAAGATGACTCAGTCCCACGGGAAGCTGGCTCAGGAGAGCCGATAGTTCTAAGGGAGTACATAAGTAGTCACCAAGTCATAAAACGCGTGAGAGCACCGCTATACATGCTGATACGGTGTTGCATGGATCTGCAGCTACATTTTGGGTGAGAAAAATAAAACCTATAAAGTTTCCCTAACTTTTCGTCAGTCTACAAGTTTTGGTGTACGAACAACTCCTGATTATGCCCCTTTGCTTTTCAATCTACAATTTTGAGCTGCCAATCACCACGGGTCTTTCAAATCAAACTTAGCATATAATCGGAATGCTCGCATGCCATTCACACTGATCCAGGGGATGATTTGGGAGTTGGGTTTTCTAAAAATGACGGACGTCGGACCTAGTATCTTAAATTGGGCCTGCAACCTGAGAATTCTGGGAGTATTATGGGAGATTTGGCCCGAGAACAAGTATGAAGGGAAAAAAACCTGAACCAATTTCATCCCCTGAATTGCTAACAGTCCTTCGTTCTGCCAAGTCATCGTGACCGAACACAGTCTCATGGTTTAGGCTATTTGGCGCATGGTCATGTGCCATTATATAATGACCTTTCATCATTTTTCGAACGGAGTCCGCGCCTGAGCAGCGACAACGACAACAAGTAGTCTTCTTCGAAAGCGTCTATCTGCTTCTGGCGAGTGGACTAAGCGGCCCCCCAATATTGTCCCGGTCCAGCTGCTGATCAGTTCCTCAGACCTATATGCGCTGCAACGCCCAGATATGAAGTTATGCTCGCTCAAGCTTATTTCCATATCCCTGCCTTCGCTTAAAAGCTAGTTCCCATCTTATCGTTCACATGTCGCTTCGCTCGTAGCTTTTCCAATTCCTATCGTTTATTCCGCCCATTCCACCGCGCCTTGATACCAACTAGCTTGCGAAATATTTGAAAGCGTGGGGAGCGATGCATAAGTACCGTCTAGTAGCGAAAAAAGGCGAGGGGACTTTCTCGGAGGTGCTGAAGGCGCAGTGCATCAAAAATGGGAAGTACGTAGCCATCAAATGCATGAAGGTAATTCAACGTATACTAGCTCGCGAGCTTTCACATCCGTGAAGCCTACCCATCGCCATCAGCCTCACTCGCCCCCTTCGTCACCAACCGCCTCACCTAAAATTAGTAACGAGCATCTCAGTCTCCAGACTTGGGGCGCTTTACATTGCCACTGCATAGCCCATACTTCAACGGTGCTGGATCTTGGCCATGCTCGGGCTGGAGTGGGATGGCGATGGTGGAGGGGTGGGGGTGTCCATGAGTGAAGGAGGGTGGATGGGGGGGTTGAGAGGGAGTGGGTGCACGGGTGCAGTGTTTTGGTGTGCAGACGTGTGGCTGGGTGGGAGGATGGAAGGGCAGGGGGAGGGAAGGGGTGCATGGGTGGTATGTGCGGTGAGTGAGTAAGGATGAAAGGTGGGGGTTAGCTTTTGGCGCATTGAAGCGTGGGGTGAACCTACTCCAACCTCACACAGCCTCTACCCTCATTCGCCCGGACACCCCATCCATGCAACCACTCTCTCCCCCCTGTCCTTCCCACCATGTTCACGCCCCCCCCACTCACACCCCACCCGCACACCTCCTCTCTCCCCCTGCCCCTCTCACTCATCTAGGCACCCACCCACCCACCCACCTACACCTACACACACCTACACACGCACCTACACCTACACACACACCTACACACACACACACACACACACACACACACACACACACACACACACACACACACACACAAACACAACACACACACACAATCTCTCCATCCACCCCTCCCACTCACCCACCATCCGCCCCCCCCCTCCACTCTTACCCACCGGCTCTCCCCCCTCTCACCTCCCTCACCCCCTCACCCTCCTCCAGAATCACTTTGATTCCCTGGATCAAGTGAACAACCTGCGAGAGATCCAGGCACTGCGCCGCCTGTCCCCTCACCCGCACATCATCAAGCTGTTGGAGGTGCTGTATGACCAACCCACTGGACGGCTGGCTCTGGTGTTTGAGTTGATGGACATGAATTTCTACGAGGTGAGACGCACTGCTACGTATTATTGATTTATTGATTTATTTATTGATGAACCAGGAGGAGTCCAGGCCTCAAAATTTTCAGTCATGCCGATCGATTTTTTCTGAGAACAGGGCTGTAATCGCATGTATCATGGCGATTTTTGAAGTTACTTTTCAGGTCATTCTGAGCACCTCATTTAGGGGGGGGGGGGGGGGGGGGGGTCAGCCCTCATTTTGTGTTTTGCTAACTTTTTACTCAGACCTCCAAATGACATTCTGAGACCACCCATAAGTAGGCCTTGGTAAGGGTAGTCTATTGGCACCACTTTGGACCTCGTGCAATAAGTATTTATCCCCCCCCCCCCCCTCCCTCCCCAAAACCCCAGCCCGGCCCAGAGTTCGAGTTGGTGAATGGCTGGGTATGTGTTGATAATATGGGTGGGTAAATGGGTGGGTAATATGGGTAGTCTATTGGCACCACTTTGGACCTCGTGCAATAAGTATTTACCCCCCCCCAACACAACCCAACACAACCCAACCCCCAGCCCAGCCCAGAGTTTGAGTGGGTGAATGGCTGGGTATGGGTTGATAATATGGGTGGGTGTATGGGTAGGTAATATGGGTGAGTATGGGTGGGTATGGGTGTTTGGGGGGAGGGGGTGCAGTTGCCCCCCCCCCCCCCCCAACCCAACCCACCCCAACTCAACCCAACCCAGAGGGGGTGCAGAACTAATTTTTGACTATCAACACAATCCTTATGTAGGAATTCCGAGGATGCCATAATCTGTGCGCCATACTGGTAAACCCCAGAATCCATATCTAAGTTTTTCAAAAAGGGGTTATTTCTATTGAAGGGTGGGGGAGGGTGTGGGGGGGGGGGCTAGCCTCCCAGATTTTTAGGCATGGGTGTGGGCCTATCTTTTTTTTTCTACTCCCGGATGAATATGAATTTCTATGAGGTGAGACGCACTGCTATGTATTATTTATTTCTTTCTTTCTTCATTTTCTTTCTTTCTTTCTTTCTTCTTTCTTTTCTTTCTTTCTTTATTTCTTTCTTTCTTTCTTTTCTTCTTTCTTTATTGACGGACATCAATTTCTTCGAGGTGAGACGCACTGCTATGTATTATTTATTCATTTATTGATTTACTGGTTGGTTTATTGATTTCTTGATTGATTTATTGATGGACATGAGTTTCTATGAGGTGAGACACACACTGCTGTGTATTATTTGTTCATTTATTTATTTATTTATTTATTTATTTATTTATTGGTCGGTTGGTTGGTCGGTTTATTTATTTATGTATTGCTTGCAACCCGGTACCTTAATGCATGATCCATCGCTTTGATCTTTCTGCTTGTTGCACTGCCTTACCTTGCTTGCAACCTGCCCATTAAATGCATGTTCCGTCGCTTTGTTCTTTCTGCTTGTTGCCCTGCCTTACCATCCTTGCAACCTGCCCATTAAAAGCATGTTCCGTCGCTTTGTTCTTTCTGCTTGTTGCACTGCCTTACCTTGCTTGCAACCTGCCAACTGAATGTATGCCCCAGTGCAGACTTGGGCCAGGTCTTACCGACAGGATCACCTCAAGAACCTCTCATCTGTATTAACGTCCTGTGTCAATGCACACCGTATTTCGTTCTGCCTATTCAGATGTATGCTCAAGTGCAGACTTTGGCCAAGTTTTACCGACAGGATCACCTCAAGAACTTCTCATCTGTATAAACGTCATGTATCAATGCACACCATGTTTCGTTCTGCCTATGCAAATGTATGCTCCGGTGCAGACTTGGGCCAGGTCTTACCGACAGGATCACCTCTAGACCCACTCATCTTTATTAACTTCAAGCATCTATGCACACCGTGTTTTGTTGTGCCTGTGCAAAAGTATGCTCCTGTGCAGGCTTGGGTCAGGTTTACATCCGTCAGATCACCTCTAGACCCACTCATCTTTATTAACTTCCTGTGTCAATGCACAGCGTGCTTCGTTCTGCCTATTCGAATGTATGCTCCAATTGTATTTTAGTGGTATTTTATCCAGTGGGGTTTTCAGTGGGGGTTTTCAATGTTTTCCCAGTTTTTTTAAATATATATTATACTTCACCCTTACGTGAACAGCTCATTTAAGGCCAAAGGCACTACGTGGCTGAAGAGCGGCTGAAGAACTACATGAATCAGCTTATAAAGGCCATGGACCACCTAACACAGCACTACACCACACAGCAACAGAGCAACACAGCACACAGTACGCAGCACACCAGAGTCCCCCACCTCCACCCCCTTTCATGTACAGCTCATTCGAGGCCGGAGGCACTACGTAGCTGAGGAGCGGCTGAAGAACTACATGTACCAGCTGATGAAGTCCATGGACCACATGCATCGCAACGGCATCTTCCACCGAGACATCAAACCCGAGAACGTGCTAATCATGGACGATTGCCTCAAGCTCGCAGACTTTGGCTCATGCCGTGGCATCTACTCAAAGCAGCCGTACACAGAGTACATCTCGACACGATGGTACCGTGCCCCTGAATGCCTTTTGACAGATGGGTGAGTGGCAATTACTCCCCACACACCACACCCAGAACCCAGCCCCACACCCCACACCCCGACCTAGCCACACACCATACACCCCATTCATGCCGAGACACTGATTCAAAGCAGCCATACCCAGAGTACATATCAACTCGATGGTACCGTGCGCCTAAGTGCCTTTCTGACAGATGGGTGAGTGGTAATTACTCCCCCCCACACCACCACCACACCCCAGCCCCACACCCCCACACCCCGCACCTAGCCACACACCATACACCCCATTCATGCCGAAACACTGATTCAAAGCAGCCATACCCAGAATACATATCAACAACGATGGTAACCCGTGCGCCTGAGTGCCTTCTGACAGATGGGTGAGTGGCAATTTACCCCTCCCCAGCACCCCCCCCCCCCCCCCCCCTCCGCCCCCTCCCCCCCCCCCCGAACCCCGCCCCCCCACACACACCACACAAACAAAGCTAACTTCCCTCCCTATCGCCCCCTCCCCCCCCTAACACCCGCCCATCACTACCAGTATGCTCGCCCACGTTAGCCCCGCTTCCACCACGGCAACTGCCCTTGTAACGCCCCACCCCCCACCTCCACCCCACCCTTCCCACCCCACCCCCTCCCCTTCCACCCTCCCACTATCATTCCCTCCTCCCTTCCCCCTCCCTCCCTCACCCCTACCCCACCCCCTCCCTCTCTCATCTCCCTCCCTCCCTCACCCCACCCTCTCCCCACCCCAGGTACTATAACTACAAGGTGGACATGTGGGGCGTGGGATGCGTCTTCTTCAAAAATTGTCTCTCACGCTCCCCCCTCCTTCACCCACTCCTCTTCCACCCCAGGTACTATAACTACAAGGTGGACATGTGAGGCGTGGGGATGTGTCCTTCTTCAAAATTGTCTCTCACCTCCCCCCCTCCTTTACCCCACCCTCTCCCACCCCAGGTACTACAACTACAAAATGGACATGTGGGGGCGTGGGATGCGTCTTCTTCAAAAATTGTCTCTCACTCCCCCCCCCCCCCCCTTCACCAGACCACCCTCTCCCATCACCTGGGTACTACAACTACAAAGATGGACATGTGGGGCGTGGGATGCGTCTTTCTTCAAAATTGGTCTCTCACTCCCCCCCCCCCCCCCCCCCCCCCCCCTTCACTTCACCCTCTCCCACCACCAGGTACTACAACTACAAGATGGACATGTGGGGCGTGGGGAATGCGTCTTCTTCGAAATTGTCTCTCTTCTTCCCCCTCTTCCCCCGGAAATAATGAACTGGATCAGATAGGGAAGATCCACAAAATCCTAGGCACTCCAAATGCTGAGTTGCTAGGGGAAGATGAAGAATGCGGATCGGCACATAGAACTTCAACTTTCCTCCTCAAGAAGGAACAGGCATTCCTAAGGTGGGTCGCAGGATAACCATCTTTGTGCATTGTGTGTGTGTGTACTTTTGTGTGCTTGTGTGTGTATGGGCAAGACGAAAAAGCGATCGGCTCACATAGACTGCAACTTCCCTCCTCAAGAAAGGACAGGCATTCCTAAGGTGGGTCGCAGGATAACCATATTTGTGCATTGTGTGTGTACTTGTGTGTGTGTGTATTTTTGTCTGCTTGTGTGTGTATGGGCAAGACAAAGAAGCGATCGGCTCACATAGACTGCAACTTCCCTCTTCAAGAAGGGACAGGCATTCCTAAGGTGGGTCGCAGGATGACCATCTTAGTGCATTTTTGACTGTGCGTGTGGGCGTATGTGTGTATGTTTGTACAGGAGCGCTCCAGGATTCACTCATTTATGTTAGGCTCACGTTTCACTGCTTACCAGTAGTTGAACTGTAGTTGTGTTCAAATATTGTGTGTGTGTTGTTTGAAGGAGAGGGGTGGAGGGGGCTTGTGTGTGGTTGGCGCAACGTGTGTGTGTGTTTGATGTGGGGGGAGGTGGGTGCATGGTGTGGTGTGTCGTGCTCATGTGGTGTGTGTGTTTCGTGCGTGCGTGCAGGCGTGCCACAAACCAGGGTAGCTTCAATTAGCTAACTGAAAAACTGCCCATCCTCAAACAAAATCAGGACACTTATAGAATATCGCGACAGCTGGTTGAAAATATCCCGAACAGGCTAGGTCGAAAAATACTATATTATTTGTATGTTATATATATTTGCTACATATATGATTGGTGTATATCAGTTTTTTGCGGTGTGCGACCCGTCGCCAAATCGGCGACGCAGGGGCGACCACCGTGCGACCTCGGTGTGCGAGTTTAGGCGAAATCGGCCCCTCGGTCGCCACAAATGCGACGCGAGTAAGTGATGTTGTGTCCTGGGTCGCACCTTGGTCGCACCTGGGGTCGCACAGGCCCAGCCCAAAGCCCAGCTAGCTAGCTAGCTCTAACGCACTAAGCCAGCTCTTTCAGAACAAAAAAAGTTAACGAAAAGAATCTGAAACCCCTCAGCCAACGCCAACCAGAAATACATTAGTCGGCCGTGGAATTACTCCCGGTCCCAACTTCATCCACTTAAGAGAGGAGGTCACCGGTCTCGTCCTATACCAGCAATTCCCAGCACCTCGTAGAGGTCTACGCCCCCCGCAATCCCCCAAAAAGTACGCGCTTCCTGCCCTCACAGTCTCCAGGTAGCTACCGCACGTCCCAGGAATGAGGCTATCGCCACTTGTGCTACCAAAATGACCTCCAAGATTTCTGAAAAAAAAGCCATTGTATATGCAACATAGTACGCGCTCCTACTATACACACTACCTTCTCCCGATCCTGCTCCAACTCCAACCAACGACTCTCGATATACATTGATTCTCTTACTAAAGGATACAGTCCATTCTTTCTCTCCCTCCCCTTTGCTGGTCGGTGTGCTTCCCCTCCTGCTTCCGGCAGAAACCAGATTTGTGACAGCACTCCTCAATTATGGTCCATTCAGAGGAGTTTGGAATTGATAGTTTCATACCAAAGAGCGGAGCTATATAACTCATTTGAACAAGTTTTCGTACACCCCCCCCCCCCCCACTCCCTCCCCCCTCCCCCAATATGACTCATTCGAAAATTTTTTCCCATTCCATTTAATCTCTTTAACATCTGCTATAAGGTGCTCAGACTATTTATCCTGATGTTAAGATGCCGGTTGGATGAAAAACTGGACCCCTCTAACTCAGTTAAAACTTATTTCTACTTTCTCTTTTTTTAGTTTAGGACAACTCTATCCAAATCGAGATTGTACGGCAGCTTTTTCTGCCCCCCCCTCTGTATAATATTATATGCATTAAATACATTATATTCGAGGGGCAATGGCCGCAAGAAAAATTTCTACCGCAATGTTCGATAGATAGGAACCGCGAGCTAATATCGATACAAAAACAATCATTTTCGATACACCCACGCGCCGAGATACAGGTGGGGGGGGCCGGTCCGACCGTTTCCCAATTATCCGTTGTAACTTTTTGCCAGTGCGAGATTCTCGAGCGTATATGTACACCTATGAGTACGTCTCACGAGAGGAGTGCGAATCTGCAATTCGTTAGTAGTTACAGCGCAGGGTGTAATAGGGTGGATCTCCTGGAAGGTACATCCAGCTGGACGCCCAGGCTGGGACGTGCAACCCAGACCTTCGCGCCAGCTTCGCACGACGGCAGTTGGCGGCGAAAAAAAAGGCGCGCGCGAACGTCGGTTTGGGATGCGCGTTCTGAACTGCTGGTCCCCTACGAGGTTCCTAAATGTAGTGGA
>JAJSRW010002127.1:0-94239 GCA_022414725.1 Microglena sp. YARC | reverse complement strand
GGATTTGTGACGAAACTAGTGGAGAAACGGCACAACGTCGTGATACACAGGCCCGGGACCTAGCATCGTTTCTCTTATACGTGTAGACCAGGACAATAACCCAGGAGTTCAAGGGTAGTAGCCAGCTTAAGTGCTTACGTGCCAAACAGATATTCGACCCTTATCCGCCGCCGCGACCGAATACTGTTCCACTACGGATCGGAAAAACATAGAGACGACGGTCGTGGCGAACTGAACTTCTTCCGGTGGATGATCGAGAAACCGCATACTGGAGTACGTAGAAGAGCATGTGTGATGAGATCGAGGCAGACATGATCTCTAGCACGCAACACCGCACCTGCAATGACGACCTCCCCTCACTAGATAAATTTCCCCAAAAAGAGTTTTCTGTCCTCCTTCTCCTTCAATCGCAAAGCAGCGTGCATACACCAACCACCACTTCTAAACCCAACTGTGTAGGATGAGTCGTGAAGGGAGATTGCGTGGTAAGCTTTGAATACAGAAAATGGATATGCATTTAAAACACGATTTTTACGAAATGACCAAGAAAAGTTCTCAGGAAACGCCTTCGTTCCCCCACTGGAACTCTTGGAGCTGTGTGGAAACACAGAAACCTGTAATGAGTTTGTGGGGAAGAATTTCTTCTCAGGCTTGATCTCGGCTATCGAGCTCGGTCTTGATGTACGTCATTACAATATTCTATTTCGTGATTTCGTTTCCTGGGACAACGGAAAGATGAAAAGCGACAAAGATACTAATAAGAGGACACTTCAAAGAACATCTTTCGACCGCTCTAACGACAACTTCGCTCTCCGTTATTGTACAAAACAAAGAATGGATGAAGACACAATGTATAAAAACGAGCCTGTTGTAATCAAATAATTTGGATTATAGTGACACTGTCCCATTTTATTTGAAAACAACAAGTTTCAAGGTATGTTCTAGGGTTGGGTTCATTTGTTCCGACTGCGCCCACCCCAAAGCCTACTTGCGAGGTACTGACAGACGCCTCGCCGCGACAGAAGACGACCCACCCAAGTGTCGAGTGGCTCTCTGAAAGCATCAAGTGCAGGATGTTAAGAGGCAGGCGTATGTCGTTGCATCGAGGCTTACGGGTCGCGGTATGAATGAGGTTGAAGTCGAACCCATCGACGGAAAGCTTACGATGACGCATACTCAGTCATCGGCTCAGGCTCAGGCTCAAGGCTCAGCTCAGTCAGACTCACGACATCAGACTCAGGCTCAGGATCAGACTCAGGATCAGACTCACTCAGGGATCAGGCTCAGGCTCAAGAGCTCAGCATGGCCCATAGGCTCAGCTCAAGGAACAGATCAGGATCGGCATCCTGCATTGTCGTACACACAAGTGACTTTGGTGCGAAAATCATTGAAAATGTTTAATTTGGGGGGGTAAGCAGGTTTCTACTCATGTGCGCCTGGACATGGCGCATGACCCCCCGAATTTTCGCATCGAGGCAAGTTCAATGAGCAGGCATGCCCACATATTCGCTTTATTCCAGAGGGCAAGGAACCCTCCTAACCTTTCTCGAGGAGTACACTGAGTGTCTGCGGCGTCGCTAGAAGACGACAGATACGGCAATATTGCGAGGCACAATGCGCGTTTCTCAAGGACGACGTGAACTCCCACAGACGCTCCCACGCACGTTAGATGTCGTTGCCAACTTGAACGTGAACGCATCCTTGCTAGTCGACCCTGTCCATGAACCCCAACTTGACACTAAGGATCGTCCATCACGATACAGTTGACGATTTGGAGTCGTAGGGGGACACGATCTCTCCGACAATACAAGGACGGAATTAATAGGGGTCTCAGTGTCATTCTTTTCAAATCAGAGGGGACGAAACACATGGTCCCCGGCGGCACCTTGGTGGGGACGCAAGTGATCGTAAGGGTTCGACACGATCTGGTAAGTGCTCTTCTTGTCTATATAATTTCTCAAGCACACCAGCGCGTCTCAAACATCCCTAATAACATGTTGCGCGAAGAGTCCATTATGTTTTGTTGTATTTTTATGACTCTTGAGTAGATGATGTTGATGCTAATGCCACCACAACGCAAGTTCCTGCCAGTTGCGTTCTAGGAAGTCGAAGATCCACAACATAGTCCAATAGCTCCGACCGGAATCGATCCGCACCTTCGACGGCAACGAGCTCTCTAAAGCAACGACCGTCTTGCTACCATGTCCATACGGCCCCTCAGCCTTGGTTGCGTGTGTCTAAAATGGAATTAAGAGGCATCGACATATTGTTCGTGTTTGATTCGTACGTCATCGTTATGCCACGTGGCCTCGTTTCCTAGGATAGTACTTGTCGGTACGACGAAATACCCTATGTGAAAGAAGGCGATCCGGGACGGAACCGCCTCGAGAATGCATTGGGCCACCCACGGCTGCATCTGATCACTTCTTAGTATTGAGTGCAGGTAGCAAAGTCCATCGATGAGGCAACCGTGTGTCGCGTCAGCAGATATCGCAACGAATGGCCAAAAAATGACAAATCCCATCCGCCACTTATCGTGAGAGGAACTACATGTCTCACAGCGTCGAACGTTCTCGAATCGTCAGCCACAAGGGTATCGCATTGTGTCTTCGTCCTCTTCTTCCTTGATAGAAGGTTGTTTATCACGGTGCGGCACGCCGCATACAGCGCTCACCATGTCGACGACAAAGTGCGCTTCTCCCGTTCTCCTCGAGGATCGTTGTTGTCATGCCTAAAGTCGATTGCCACGGATATCAGAGCGCTCTCCGCCTTCGAGATGTCGATTTCTTATTTTTGAGGGGCGATGCGTACGCCTGAAGATCCGGCGGTCTCCATCTCACCAACACCACCACGGGGGTAGACAGATGCGTGCATGGTACAAAACACGGTCACGTTGCGTTCTACTGTGACTGAGAAGAAGGAGGTGTGAGCAGTGACGTACCGGTTTGGCGCGACCCACGATTTTGCTCGATCTTCTTCATGTGAAACCAAGGTTCTAGAATGTGACAGCTCTCGAACGAAGCGAAATCCAAGCCTTCCGTGCCAGCGGTCAGAGGATCAATAAAAACGCTTATCAGCTCTCATGTTTGTTCTCAGGGATACGAGCGATCCCTCCAATATACGCTCCAGACTCTGGAACCCGTGCTCGCGCAGCCCCGATATGATCCGCATAGGGTCCCGATTCCACCCCGGTAGGCCCGTGTCCGAAAACGAGCGGTATACCTCTGTGCTCAAGTGCGACTGCCACAGGAAAGCACCCCGCTCCAAATCCGCGGGAGTACACCATCGAGATCGCCGATCGTCCCGTTGCCGCTATGCAGTCGGCGACATTGTTGATTTTGCTATGCGTAGTCCGGGCGCCAACTCAGGGGAGAGGAATGCCGGTACTATAATCTAGGATCCCGGACGGTACTTCCACGCGCGCCACGTTGCGAAATCGAACTCCATGCAACGACGGAAACCCGCCTTTCCAGATGACGAGGAGTCTCCGCCGCCGTTAAGAGGAGCAGGGAAAATCACATTGCACATTTGACGGACACGCATGTCACCATGATCCACATCATCATCCACATCTCATGATCCACATCATCATCCACATCATTCCGCCTTAAAATCCCGGCTGGTGTGCCTCGTACGTCTCCAACTGCAAGGCCGCTCATCTCGCGTCGTGCAAATTTCGTCTACCTCTGCGACGCTTACCGTGTGACCCCTGTTGCTTTAGACGATACATTAGCGTCTCCATTCGGTCAGATTTAGGGATGCGGGTCGCAAAATGCGCGCTCCAACGTCACGATATCGCGGTTTTGTTGCGCATGCTTTTTGAACGAGCTGAGATGATCCCGAACGGTGAGGGAATGTGCGTCGCCACTAGAGGGCGTGAGGATCTTCGGAAGCCTGAACGGGGGACCGTCCGGGGAAGTACGAGACGTACCCCCTTGCGGCGGAATTGCTATGTCGGACATGTCATTTAGTTTCTCGATCAGTTTGTTGGAGGAGGTTAAGAAAGGGGAGAACGTCGGTGTTAGAATTGAACATGGTGTGGCCGTGAGGAGAAGCAACTTTATGTTGGATGCTAACTTCGGAGCACGCGTTGCAACGAGACCGAACGCCGATTCCATTTGTGAATTCCGAAGATGGTGCGCCTCATCAACAACGATGATGCTCCCAGAGAACTGATTATCTAGAATCTGCGATCGGTCGCAGCTTTTTGGATACGATTATCTAAATTGCGAATGAAATTATGCCGAAACACGTGTACTTTATCACGCACTAGATGTCACCTCTATTATTCGAGTTCGGTGATATCTTGATCCCCGCATTGTGTTTTACGAGATGCTGATGCAGCTCTATCGTACACTGTTCGCTTAAAGAAGTTATCGAGTGTAGCGTTGGACGAGCTATCAAGAACACTTGTCGATCGTCGAACCCTTCACATATAGAAACCGATCCGTGCATGTCTTCATGCCTCCGGTTCCCGTGGAAAAGTAGCAAAGCCGTTGTAGGGGGTTCCTGGTGCCATGAAATTACGAAGGAATCTCTGTGTGGGCCAAAGAGAACGTCTCCTTGTGCATTCCGCATTCCATTGCTCCTGGATGTAATCTTCAGACCCCTGCTTCGACTTCGACTTCGCTAATCGTCTTGCGTCTGCGTCCCGGTCGACACTACGTCTGGAAAACCAACATCCACCACAAAAAAACTCCCTCTTCCGTGACAGGGCGTCCCTGAGATGAATAGTCGGGTGAGTATGTTTCCCCTGAGAAGAAGAACTGATCACCAACGAGGCAGGGGTACGACACACTACTTTCTTTGATTTTGCTTTTGTTATTTTTCTTCAACTCTCTACATTTTGGAAAAAAAAAAAAAAATCACCTTGCGTGCTTTCTGAAAACGTAGTCTGTCAGGCCACTGAATTCGCTCAGCATCCAGAAGGTGAAGGTCTGAATGAACAACAGCAAAAAGTCCTTGACGATGGCTTTGTTGCGTATCTTTCTGCTCCAAATAATGATGAACACAGGGGCGGATGTGAATATTGACAGTGTAATCGTTTCAACTAAGAACTTGAATGGGTGATTATTCACCCAATCCGTGTGCCGCACAGTAAACGCCATGATGATCATGAACACAGCTAGCAATGATAACAATATAGCTGAACCGATGAATGTTTTCTTTCCTACTTTCATTATTTACGAGTTGTTCTGTACAATGATATCCTTTGTTATCTACATTAAATAAATATAACTGTTCACCAAACACTGTTCACCAAACACTCAATGTCTATAATCGAATCGGGCTCTCGAATTCACAAGATGAGTGGTCCGGCAAGCGTGACTGTTCTTCACGTCCAGATACCTGTCTCTCCAGGGGCGCGTCCGCGTTCATGTGTTATGTACCTCATGGGGGACATCCACTTCTCATTCGACAACATGTGCCCTCCCTCCAAGTGCGTTCCGAAAAAGGGGTGTGTGGACATCGGAAGGTTCCTTCACAACGTGACATCGGAGCCCGCGTTGCGCGCGATCTCCCTCGAGACTGACGTGTTCATGGAGGTGCCGTTTGGAGATATTTATGAGAGAAGAAGAAGAATCAGACTAAAGGAGACAGCTCAGACTGGCCTCACATAAAGGATTTCGTGAACGCGCAGGCATTCTCGGTTGGATGTATAAGCCACTTCCAGCAACGCTTGTACGCAACACGGTCGTTCCTCCACGCGCCTAGGCCGCTTCCACTTCGTGGATGTGCGTACCAACACGGGATCACACGGGGGATGCCTTCGACAACAAAGGACTTCCTTCGCTCCGCACACTACGGTGGCAGATGCTTACAAACTCATGTACGGAATTCTCATGGACGGACCCGGTGCGAAGCAAAGGTTGCCAAGCAGTTCCACAAACTCAAGGGATCACCCTACCAATTGAGATTGGCAGAGCACATAAAGACTTCAGTGGAGCACATCATTAATGACATCCGCAAATCGTACACTCACAATACTCCTTCGAAGAAAGAATCATCCTTTGACAACATCTTCTTTTACAAGGTACGCGTGCTAGTGATGGACACGTACCTCTTGGGGCGTATGCTGTACTACATGATTCGAGACACAAAGCAATTGCACCACCGCATTGTGTTGTACGCAGGGGCTATGCACACTTCCAATGTCACATCATTTCTAGTGCACAACATAGGCGCAGCCATTGTGTCAGACACCCCATCGACCATTTCAGGAGTTAATACCCACAATTTAAGAAACGTAAACCGTTGCGTGAACGTCGTACTGGACCCCATTGTAGAGGAACTCGTGATACTTGGTCAAAACACACAAATATGATCGATCATACAGTCCGGAGACACAAATTGTGCGACAGCTCTCGCTTGACGAGACAACAACTCAGGTAAAGATGTTTATTACAAGAAAAAAACACATGTTCTCATGTCTATTCTACTTTCAGAAGCCCAAAATACAACGAAATATCAGATGTACGGACACGTTAGAAATAGGCAGACTTACACTTTGAGGTATCTAAAAATGAAACCGTTTTCTGGAGTGTACGGCACACCTTACGGTGTAACCAAATGGTGTACAACCCACGGGCACGTGGAACAAATACGATTTTGAATCAACAAATTGCAGGATGTTAACGAGATATCGTGGTTCTTTTTTAGATCACGGCTCTCCAAGAACTCCCCGTATCGATGTACTTTCGAGAGTGTCCATTGTACAAGGAACTCAGCCGCACTTAAGCGATCGACTCTTCCCCGGTACCGGCCCAAAGAACACGGGTTTTGTGATGTGCAATGCGTCATGAAAAAGGTCTTCTTTTGTCTGACGGGCCATTTTGTTAGGACCATCCACTCGTACACTATAATGTCTGTCGACGTGAATAGTTTATTGGATGTTTCATTCTTTTACGACTGTAGGTGTACACAACACTCCTTACAGTCCAGAATTCATATCATATGCCATTGCGAATCTACTGAACCAGACTTAGCTTGGTTTATTATCATTCCTTCAAAGACAACTGGATATTGTCATTATGTCTATAGCTGAGCATCTGTAGCAGACGCTAGGTCACCCACATTGAACAAGTGCGACGCGATGGATACGAACTGGTCCAAGAACGTTTGGAACCCATCACCACCCTTATCATCATCATCATCTAGGATCTTCTGCATATCCTTGATGAACTTCGAAGCCCGGTTCCTGTTGACGATCGATAATGTGAGGATGATGACGATGTCAGTGCTGTAGTCGTAGTGGCCGCTGAATGTTAGTGAACTGCACATCTGCAACATGTTGTTCATGATGCACTCAATATTTTGCAAGTTCCTCTTCATCTCTCCGGGTTGTTTCTCCCAACAAGGCTCATATATGTAGTCCTTGCTCGTCACACCGCACCCCTCGAACAACCAGCTGTTCGTTTTCCAGGAGGTAGTATCCACTGGAGAGTCACACATCTCCCCATCTTCCATCTCAGACGCCGTTGTATCGGCGATGTACTCTGCAGAGAATCCCCTTTTATCTTTATCAAAGATCTTGTCAAGCATGCATTTGTCTGCCAAGTGACTGGCCACAATATGTTTGCGCGTCTCACCATCACATCCTTCCTTCTCTGACGGTGCATTCCCACGAGTGCCTCGTTCCCACAGAGCTGAAAGGGGGGTCTTGTGGAGCTGATGAATGCGAACGAAAGTCAATGCTGTCATAGTCGAACATGATAATGTTCCCATTGGCATAGCCCATGTTGATAGCGCGGATGTCGGAGTGGACGGCTCCCATGGTCCAGAGGTGGCATAGGGCAATCTCGATACCAGTTCGGGTAGTATCGTCCAAAGGTGTTGCGTCTGACTTAGGTACGTCAAGCTTGGGGTACTTTATGTGCACCTTGACGCTATCATTCCACTTCTTGATCGTCATTTTAACTGGTGAGCAAAGCCTCGTGTCAGCAGACGTGAGCCCCTCCTTAGTGTGATACATATGTATCATCTTGGCAGAGACCATCTCTCGAATCGCGCCGACGAGCAAATGGTTCCAGTTTTGTCTCCATGGGGATCCTTTCCAGTGTATCCCAGCGATGTCCATTGTCTTCAAAGCATGATTCTTAGAAATAACCGTATCGTCAGGGCGCTTAGAAGGAGGAGGATATTTTTGGTTTGATGAAGGACGCATAAGAACTATCTGTAAATGAGTTGATATATGTGGTGCACGTAGGAAGGACGTGCGCTTATTTTAAGTATTCATAAGAAGGCATCGGCAGTACTTTGCGGTGCGGTTTGTACTTCGTACTTCGTTTGTACCTTCGGTTTGTACCTTCGTTTTGTACCTCGGTTTGTACTTGCGTGCGGTTGTACTTGCGGTGCGGTTTGTAATTTCGGTTTTATAAAGATGGGTTTATCTTCTCTCAGGGCTTGTAATAAGAGAGATACGCGCCAATTTGTTGCGCGATTCACGCCGAGAGTTTCCAAACGTTCCGGCTTCTGAAAACTAAGTGTGACGGGACGGGTTCAACAATCATTTCGAATGGCACGTGGACATGCTTGTCATCTTCGCGAGACACGTACACGTGGATCCGAATTCCAAGGAATGGGTTCGGTCTGTCGTCCTCTTGGACGACCCCTAACACAGTCGATTGTGAACGAAACATCATCTAACCCGACGATTTCTCGCAGCTAAGGAAAAATGTCGTGATGGATATTTGTGTCAATTACGGGTATGAAAATACGAACCTGGGTCGCCAAGCCGAAGAAGAGATACCCGTAAGCAGTCTCACCTGGAAAAAAACTAGGGTCGCGCTCAAAGCATACACCATTGCTCTGAAGGAAAAAACGCGAGCCAGCTTAAACCAGTTGGAAACAATCGCAAGATGAAGCCATCAAGTTGGGAGAGATCGATTATAGCACACAAATGACGTTGTCGCTGATAGCGGTGGAAAATACGCTACACCAGGCGTTCGAATTGCGCAAAGCCATGAAAACAAAAACGATTTTCCATACAAGAGATTTGCTTCTCCGCACTACCAAGGACTTCGTGACCTATGCAGTTAACAATTTCTACGCAGCTCTAACAGATCTTATGGAAGAGTCCGCTGGAAACGAACTTTCATGTCAGTCGCGTACGAGTACATCCCCCATCCGGAGACCGAAGAAACCCTGAATGCATGAGATGATGACATTCAGATGTCGTCTTCAAGAACGTCGATGGAAGAGAGACGCATTGCTTTCCGAACGTCTTTGAGGAGCTGGCGCTTACGCTGAGCAACAGCATGCACGAACTCGTCTGCTGTACCCTCTTCATTTCCCTGCTGTGCCAGCACTGGTCGCGACTGAATGTGACATGTGCACGTAGACGTCCACTGTGCGCTCTTGTGGTAGGAGGTCGTCGTGTGAGTACGCGCGTCGGGCTCGCCCCACCACCTGCTCTATGCGTTGGCGTGCCAGAAAGGCTCGAGAACGTGAACTGCCCGCACGTTTCGCGTAGAGATTCCCTCTGAACCGACTTGAAATCAGAAGCACCGCCGCTATTTCTCCTCTAGCGTTAGTCGCGTTTTTAAGTCCAATGCGATGAGCATCGTCCCCAAGTCCTCGCGCGCTAGAAGAGGGAGCTCACTAATACGGTTGTTGAAGAGAGACAATAAGAGCTCCATGCGGTCCGACGATTGATCCGACGAGAACGTGATGAACGATAGACCAATGTCTTTTGTACCCGAAGGTGGGGGGACGCGTCGCAAGCGCAATTGCGATCCGTGAAGAAAGCATTGAATTTCCCCGAAACCGTTCGCGCGCAAAACCTCTCCGAAGATAGCAATGCCTTCAGCAGCCCTAAACTGGGAGTATACAATCGCAGGGAAGCCGCCACCTGTTTTGGAATCGGCACCGGGTTTGGCATCGCCACCTGTTTTGGATTTTGTTGTATGTTTTTCAATCCCTGTTGGTGTAGACAACAACATCGGGTACCCAGGATCAAGTGAGTTGACACGCCTTTCTCCTCTGCCTCCTCTACCAGAAAGAATGTACTCTAATACACGAGCGAATTTTGAAGATAAAACATCCAATGTGTACTCCCTACCCCCAGGAGAAATTATTCCATTCATAGAATCGCCTGGTTTCACGCGTTCCTTGGGTCGCAGCTGTTCAGGACGCTCTATCAGACGTTGCACTGCGGTCTCAAGTGCCTTCTCATAGTTGGTGACACCGTTGTCCGGTAGGGACGTTGCATATCGTGTGGGAATGCGAAGTTGCACACGGCGCGTGTGAAAGGACGGTATCCCATGCCGCTGTCTTCGTCACCCTTCCTCAGCCTAGCATTTTTTTCGCGACGCACCTCTATTGCGCGCTGGTACCCGTACTCTGCAAACTGGTAGGAGCTGAGATGCGTGCGCACTATAGCGAACTTACGCAACGTCGGGTATACGGATGCATCGTGTCCCTCGAAAAAAGACACTCTACCTCGCAAGTGATTCTCTAACATGTCCAAATTCCTAAGGATCTTCTTTTTACCATGTAGTCCTTCATCAACCAGATACACAGCTTCGAACTCATCTCGATCATCCGATAACGGTTTCAATAGCACAGGTCTGGTCATGGCATCCGCTACACGATCAGGAGGAAGCTCTAGGGCTGTTGCAACCAAATCTGTAGCATCACGATCGGCGCCGTCGTCACTGCGAACGACTAGGTCTCTTTGGTGTCTGTATCGGGGATGCGGAAGCCCTCAGGTACTAAAGTGATGCGCACGGCAGGGCGCAGAAGGCGTCCCACTACGGATGGAGTAAAGGACTGCACAACGGGGCTCGATGAGAGTGCAGATATCTGGTTCTGATTTAACGGGCGTGAGAGCGGGACGGTGTACTCTCTTTTGTACCCGTCAACGAGGTTCAGTAGGAGAAGCTACCTCATGTACGCGAGTTTACCAACGGGGTTCCGGAAGAAAGCATTACCCTGCATCGACGGGCTTTAAAGGATCGCCTCGTACACACGCTGTACTACGCCGCCGTTCGATGCAGTCTGAACGAAGTGTGTGCCTCGTCAATCGCGATCACTGCATCGTCGAATATGGGGTGCTCACGAAGGAGCTTGTCCACGGAAGTGTCGGAGAGACCGTTGTACCTGATGTACCTGATGTTGAGGGACTCTCCTCCACACGGTTCCACTTCAGATTTGAAGTTAGCCTCAAGGGATGCAGGCAGAAGGACCACCATCTTCTTGGTAGTGGATTCTTGAGCGCCCGCTGCGATGGCGGCGCACGTTTTGCCACTACCGAGACCGTGGTACAAGATCAGACCTCGGTATGGCGTATCCTTTCCTAGGAACGTGCGCACAAAGGCTTGGTGAGGTTTCAATTTCCGATTCCCAGTTTCCAGATGCATGTTCAGATTATTCAAGTGCATGCGAGAACGGATGATAGAGTTGAATCTGTCGGAACTAAGAAGAGGCCATCCACGTTCTTCAATAATGTTCGTAGTTGCAGAATTAGTAGTAGTAGTAGGTGCATTTTGTTCTGAAAGATGTTTCACCCTGTTATTTTCACGGAAATTGTGTATGCGACTCATAAACACGTCAAGTTTAGACATTCTCTTCAAAATTCAATCAGGCCCTGAAGAAAACGAGTATAAAAATGGTGCGTTTAAAAAATCGTAGATGCATTATGGCGTCACTTTCTCTGTCAGCAATTGAGAGCGATGGAGTATTGGTTGTGGCTTCTGCAGGTTTTCGAGAGCCTCCATTAGTCCTTGCTGAACGCACTAAACTTCTCGCACAGGAGATATCGAGGTGTCCTGTTGGGAGCAGTGTTCTTAGGAGGGGAGGACCCAAGCGCGATTCTACCACAATAAGTATTCCAGAAGAGCTTGTCGAAGAGACGCGGAGAAAGGCGTGGGCTAAGATCTCGTCTGTCGAGTATCTTACATAAACGTTTTTTCAATGCGACAAGGTTTTCTCATTTTCTCTTGTAAAAATGCAAAAAATCCCGACTACATGATTGATTCTTCTTTAAGAGCAGCAATTCACATGATGAGAAACGAGACAATGGGACAAGGAATGGGGAATTTCAATTGTTACAAAATGCCATGAAGCGGGTGGCGCTACACTGTACATGCCGATGAGCATTTTGCACGCCATACATGCCATTGAAGGCGGTGGCGCTACACCTAACATGCCATGAAGGCGGTGGCGCTACACTGTACATGCCATGAAGGCGGTGGCTCTACACTGTTCATGCCATGAAGGCGGCGGCGCTACACTGTATGCCGTGTGAAGGAGCCTCCTGGTGGGTAATTCGGTGACCACATGCGATGGAGGAGGTGTCTTAGTGCACGATGTCAAGAAAGCCTCGTGAAGGGGGCTTCTGGTGGGCAATTCGGCGACCACATGCGATGGAGGAGGTGTCTTAGTGCACGATGTCAAGAAAGCCTCGTGAAGGGGGCTTCTGGTGGGCAATTCGGCGACCACATGCGATGGAGGAGGTGTCTTAGTGCACGATGTCAAGAAATTGATGAACAATTTACATGCATCCTGGAGTTCATCGCGTACAAACGGTGGGGGAATAGATTGAGTGCTGTAAACAGACACCAAAGTCGAAGTATTAAGCGAGAACATCATGCGCTTGCGATGGGGTGTGGTTTGATCTTGATGAAGAACTTCACTCTTGTGCATGTCGCAAAGGGATTTTGCAGCAGAACGCATATCATTTACGTTGCGCTTCATCGATACAGTTTGGCGAATTGAGTACCTCTTAATACCCATGGTTACAGTAAAACGTGTTGTGTCCGGGAATGGCACAAATTATTCATATAGACTTTAATTTGAACACTGTACCGCATTTGAACACTGTACAGCAGTTGAACACTGTACCGCCGTTTTTTTATGATGGATATGAGTCAGGTCTTTAAGCAGCTTCTCCACCCCCTCAAGGTGCAGTGGCTCCACCATCGACTCAGAGCTGCCGCTGGGTGTCCACGAGGAAGGCCACTGTGTGAAAGGGACTGCACACACGCCACCACTGGAGTCCCTCCACTCGAGCAAGAGCTTCATTGCGCTCAAGTGTACCAAGGTCGCTCCAACTACCGTGAAGTGGAACCACTGGTGGCTGCTGAGGAAGATGTCGAATCTGCCAGGCTTCCATTTCTCAGGGATTCGAGCCACGTAGATCGCAGCACAAGTCAAGTTGATGGCCCCATGGAGAGCGACATACACAAAGGCAATGCGCATGTGCCATGTTGTATGGTTCAGCCAGAGAGTGTGGATCACAGGCACACTGCCCCACAAGCCCAATGCGGCGAACATGGATACTGTCGTGTCAACGATGCTGGGCTTGGCTTTACGATAGAGACACCATACAGTTGTTCTCAAATAATTTTGGCACACTCAGTATAATTTGAATGATATCTGGGCATAAAGGTATCATCTCCCCTGAAACCAGGTACAGGTCCGTGGTTCAATACAAATATTTTTTGAGGAGTCTCAGGAAGGTTTGTAATATATACAAACGTGTCCCACCCCCATATTGAGCATAAAAACATGGGGAATTAAATTGAATGAAAGTAAATTCACTATACACAACATGCAAGTGTCAAGTTCCGGTAGTAGTGTCAAGGTCCTGATCATCGATACGTCTACGAATGCTGATCTTTTCTTCAACCTCGAGGAATGGCTAGTTTTGCAACCACGCCCAAGAGACCAAGCAATACAAACCTTACTTGTCCACGGCTTACACGCTGCAAAAACTATCTTACCAGCATCACCTACTCTCGCGACTTTAAACAAGGAACTCTCTGCGGTAGCATATTCTTTGAAGTTGGAAAAGGTAAGGTTAGCCGATGCTTTGGAGTTGGAAAAGGTAAGGTTAGACGATGCTTTGAAGTTGGAAAAGGCAAGGTTAGCCGATGATCTTCAGCTTGAAAAGGCAAGGTTAGCCGATGATCTTCAGCTTGAAAAGGCAAGGTTAGCCGATGATCTTCAGCTTGAAAAGACAAGGTTCGCAGATGCTCTTGAAGGAACGAAGAGATTTCTGTGGTTGCTGGCAGAGGGAGCGTTCTGCATTATCCAGTGTGTTGGAGATGCGCGTGCGTGCAGGAATTGCAGAGGATGCGCGGAAGAACGAGTGCAGTTGCGAAAATGTAGAGGCGAATCTTGCTTCCTTGCGTGACCGGGAAATCGAAAAGGAGGTTGCGCGAAAAGACAGACGACACAAAGGCGTTGAGGATGCAGCTAGCGGATCTCGAAAGAGAGATGGATATCCTGCGTCGCTCGAAACAGTGCCCGGGGAGCTGTAGGCGGAGGAGCGTATTGCGAGTTTCCTTAGACGAGAGTGGCCTACGTCGGAGGTGCGCGACATGTCTAAATCTCCCCACACGTGTGATATATGGTGTTCGCGAGTCCTTCATCTTTCATCGCGGTGGAGGTAAAGAATAAAGGTGTTGTCACACGTTCGGACGTAGAGCGTTTTGAGTCTGATGTGGCTAACATATCAGAGCGAAATGGTCGCGCTTTCATAGGGGGGTGTTCGTGAGTTGTCGATCAGAGAACATCCCTGACAAAGGGCCTCTCAAACTCGTGATGATGCCAATGGGGCGGGGAGGCGTATCAATACCGATTATTTTCGTCCAGATTCACTGATTGCAAGGATGAGGATTTGGTGTGGCTCAAAGGAGTCCTTCATGTTTTCATGACGGTGGCGCAATATGAACAAAACAAAGATTCATTCCACGAATAGTATTTCAGACGTTGAAGATCGCAACAAAATCAAACGACAAGTGGTGTTTGCAAAGCTATCGCAAATGGTAGAGCATGTCGGTCGTATTCGATCTTTTGTGCACAACGTGCGTACTACACACCTCGCAGCGGCACTCAATCTTACGTCGAAGGCAGATGATGTTGCGTGAGCTGTTCTCAAACATAACCGACGTGTGCAGGAGATGGACGACGAGATTGGGCCGAATGAATCTCCATGTCTGCAGAAGTTCATGTGAACGAGGGACATGTTTGTGAGGGGTGTGGGCGCTTTTTCAGTTCTTCGCGTGGTGTATCCTTACACAAACGAACATGTGCGCAAAAACTTAAGTAGTAATGGGCGTTCCTGTCTGCCCGGCCGATTTTTTTAAAATTTCTAATCAGGATTTAGCAGCTCCGGAAAAGACTAGCTAGCTTGAGACATCAGCACCAACGAATCACAAAATCCGCTCCATACATGTTTCGCGCCAAACCAGTCAAAATCGGCCGGAGGTCAGGAACGCTCATTTAGTTTTAAATTTCTGATATATCCCAACGACTAATAATTTATCGTTAAAACATCAATAGAATCTCGATTCCCAAATACTGGTATATTTTTTGGAAACGAGAACCAATATATCGATTACAGATTATAATTATGCGTCTTCTTTTTCAAGTTCGGGGGGGGCCACACTAATGTTAGATACATTTGTTATAAAATACGAAGATAGAAGTCATTGTATTTTTTTTTTTGCTGGACGTGATATTTCTTATTCTGTAATAAATGTTTGCTGTAATGCCTACATTTAGTGAAAAACTTTTGGAAACAGAAACATTTATTAGAACCAATGTTCCTCGAAATGAGCATGAAATAACATATATTCAAGTTTTAATTTGATATATTAAAAAAATGTACACGGTGGTGTATGTGAAGTGTTCTTTTAATGAACATTGTATTTTTTATACTTAATTCCCCTAAATTGTGTGTGTGTCCAGTGACGTTCAGTCTTCTTGTATTGGCGCGTTCAAATTATCAAAATATTTTAGTTACCTATTATTGTAGAGGTTGGTTTCACTTCACGTTGTTTTGCACTGCATGTGAAAACAACCTTTGCAGTTTCAGTAGCTTAATTGGTTAAAGCACTGGTCTTATGAGCCAGGGATTGCGGGTTCGAGTCCCGCCTGAAATATTTACTTCCACGGAGAGTCTTCCTGGAACATATTCTTAAACTTCGCCGTGAGAGATGGGTCTTGCTTGCTCAATTGCTCTTCGTACAATGTCCTTGGGAGGAATCTATACTCTACCCTGACGTTCTTGTTCATTTCTAGGAACTTCTCTTCGTAAATTCCGTGGATGATGAGCGCCATTCCCACGAACAATGTGAGAACTACGAATACCTTCATGTTCATGTATTGAAACCCGAAAAGAATCGCGAAACGATAGCCACACACCATCAAGGAGTTGCGCGCGATCTCAGGACCGACGTTGGACCCATTTCATCAATGTTTTATCTGAGACAAGACACACACAAAGCAATCCAGAAAACATGGAGGCATGTTATTACAAACCCGTCTTATATTGTATGTAATCGAAGATTATTGAGAGAATTCAATGAGATTGTGCAATGAGTGAGTGACTGGCAATCCGCAAGGTTTCTACAAAAGTAGTTCAATCTACGAAAGTCCTTCTTCTTCACCTTAGAGAAGCATAACTAAATATAATTATAAATGGACATATCCAACCACAAGTTGTCCCATGGCGTCTGCAAACAATGCGCCCCCCCCCGGATCACATACACAAACCAACGTCATATTCTCAGATCAAAGATCTGGAGAGCGGCGAATTCAACTCGTTGAATCCATTCCAACCAACGCTTGGAATACTTGGACGTGTGTTTCTTTTAATACCTTTGACCATTGTGGTATTCGTTGTCTATATCTTCCACATTTTGCTCGAAATCTATATCTTCTAGTTTGCAATGTTGTATTAGTCAAGGAGGGGTCAGATGAAAAACTGTTAATTACTGAACTTGTTTTGCAGCATCTGTATGAGAATCGTTGGAATCTATCCGAATCTACGAATTAGTATAAGAATAATTTCATGTTTGAGACTAAATAGTGAATATGGCTACTATTTCATTGTACCATTTGAATATAATGATAGTTTCGTTGGTTCGCGATGCCAGTGTGCTAGAGAGCACTGATTGGATAGAATGGATTAATCGTATATCCCGTATATACAATCATAAAATACCAAAGTCGTTGATCGAGTCTCTTGCAAAATTCAACATACCAGAGCTTGACGAGTTTGTCAAATCTCAACGGTGCGTGATGACAGAAAACAATAAAAAGAAAGCCAAACAGATTGCAGAAGTCGAAGCTAGGTACGCGCAATGGATAAATAGACGTGATTCTGGAAACCAACGAGTTAATAGAGAAAGATTAGACAAGATCCAGCGTGAACTGTAAATGATACGGTCAGGTCACATCTCAATGTGGTGTCGTGTCGTCGGTATATCAGCGGTTGCCCCGATGCATTGAATATTTCATTGACTCGCGCTCGAATTCTTTGTGTCACACGGAACTATGTTAGCATTGTACCGGTAGCAGTGCTGGTTGTAACGGTATATGTTCTTCTCAACCTCCTGAACATTCGGTGATTTTATTACGATACAACGGTCCCCCTTGCAACTTTGTCTGAACAGTGCAGCCAACCCTAGACCGAATATGATAGAAATGATTGTTGACCCCGTCTTTGTATCGAATGCTTTGGTAATCATGACACTGCGTACATCGTACTGTCATGTTCCATATTTTTTTGAGACAAATGTTCTTAAAAAGGAACCGACCCACTCGTATCCGCGAACTTCATCATTTCATCAAGAACGGACTTGCAACCACCTCCATCATTGGCTACAAAACTAATTCGATCATCAGCAGCCTCAAAGATAGTAGAGTCAACAACAGGTTTAGGTAAATTATAGGCATCAATATCGTGGTGTGTCGCAGATGTTACTGCAGATCCATCGTCACCGATTCTTTGTCGATACACCATTAACCCGTACGTCAGTCCCGCGGAAAGGATGAATATTGCAATAGTACTAAGTACTATTGAAGCTCTTCCCGAACGCGTGATTTTTGTCCCACCGTTAACGTTATAAGTGTTGTTCGACCCCGAATGGCTAGTGGCGGTATTATACTGATCCCTAGTGTTCGACACTTTTGCCATAGAATTGCTAGTAGTGACGAGCGCGTACAAGACCGCAGTCATGGCTCCTACAACCAAAGGGGCAATCACGTTGCCGCCAAATTCACAAATCATCATTTACGGAGTACAGATTGAATACTTACACGAAACTTTTTTTTTGTATGCATTGAAGCGTGCAACCATTGTTATCGTCGCTTTCGTTTGAAAAAATGTGTTACATGTTACAGTATCGTGTTTAGGCATTTTCCATCAGGGACATGAGTAACCAACGCAGAAAGAAAAGAGAAGGAGCTCCAGGGCCAGCAACAGCGCCACCATCATCTCCAGTGCCAGAAGGGACAGCGTCACCATCATCTCCAGTGCCAGAAGGGACAGTGTCAACATCATCTCCAGTGCCAGAAGGGACAGTGTCAACATCATCTCCAGTGCTAGAAGGGACAGTGTCAACATCATCTCCAGTGCCAGAAGGGTCCGGATCGGATGTTGACACTGTCCCTTCTAGCACTGGAGACCCCGGATCGGATGTTGCTGTCCCCGGATCGGATGTTGTCGCTGTCCCTTCTGGCACATGATGGTGTCGCTGATGTTGTCGCTGTCCCTTCTGGCACTGGAGATGATGTTGTCGCTGCCCCTTCTGGCACTGGAGAGGATGTTGACACTGTCACTGAAGAAGATGGTGGCGCTACCAGAACTTTGTTTGACCATTCCGTTGTCACTGAACCTGGAGGTGACCCTAGACTTGGCCCTGGCGAAGCTGTTTTTTCGAACACGACTGATGCTTCTACATCTACCTCTAACGATGATCATTCCGATCTTCAGAATCGACAAAGTCAGCAACACCCGTCATCGAGTGGTGGTGTTAACAACATCGAACTGTTTGTTGTTGATAAGATCGACCCTGTAATGATATTGCGTTTTAAGCGCGAGTTGGATTCATACTCACCTAATGATATATTGGGACGTATTGCTTCTCGTGCTCTGTATAGGGATACAGGTATAACTGAAAAGAGTATTGAAAGTGTTTCGTCCATCTTGAATGAGGCGAAGTTCTCAATTCCGATATCTGAAGGAACCTTTGATGCTTGGACAACCTTCTTGCGTGACATGGGGACACATGAGTTGGGGTACTTTGTAAACTATATTTGGTTCCGGGTGCTGCGACGACTGATGTTATACCGGTTGCGGGCGGCAACTGACAACGGCGATCAAAATATAATCGAAGACACAATCAGAAGTATCATCGTATTCCTAGGACATTTCATAGACAAATTCGACACACTAAAACATTCAATAGACCTCGTCAGTAGCATTGATTGGACTACAATCAATACGGACGAGGATTTGATCGCTTTCTTTATTGATAAAGGTGACTTGAAAATTCAGAGATATGATGGTGTATTCAAACAATACCAATCTACGCTGGCATCGTCTGTGTTGTATGATAGCCTGCGATTGCAACGAACTCAACTTGAGTCAGACATATCATACTTGCTTGGTGGAGAACAAATATCTTTGCATGCATTCCCCCACCATGCTTTTTCTTCCGAGACGTTCAAAGCCCTTGCCATGTCGGTAGAGGATTTTAAGACACTCCCTGAACACGAAAGGTCAGATCGATTTAATGAAATCAAGTACAAATTTCATTACCATTCTCTGCTCGAACTAACCAAGTCTATCACGAGCGTATCCAGTAATATAGACCGCATATTAAGTGTAACCAAAACATTTGGGTATACAGTGATTCCGCTAATTCATAACCTCAAGCTGACTGACGATGATATCAGAGATAGAGTAAATGCTATGAATATCAGCGATCCCAATATCATTTTTCTCGAAATTGCAAAAACGTTGCGGCCTTTTGTCGATACACCTTTGGATATTTTTGAAGGATTGAAGAAATACACAGTAAACCAAGACAAATTTGATCAGGTGTACAACATGATTATCAACCTTCGACGTTTCGAGAACATTAGTGGAGGCAAGGATGACAAAACCTTCATTCCGTGGTCTTATGATATGTCCAACAACACTATTGTAGTCGAAGGTGGAAAAGAACGTATTGTGAAGGAACTTGTCAATAAGGTACTTTTGATAGAACAAGAGGTACTGTCTTCTCAAAATGCACAACATACAGGAGGTCCCGAAGTTACTACAACAACAAATGGATTCGAATTAAGCTCTGGAAGTGGGATCTTTAAAGACAGAGGTGGAGCCTCTGTAGACGCTAAATTCGATAGAGCCCCTGAAGCCTCTGGATCCGCTGGATCCGCTGGATTCGCTGGATTCTGGATCCGCTGGATCCGCTGGATTCTCTGGAGCCTCTGGAGCCCCTGAAGCCTCCGGAGCCGATGGAGACGCTGAAGGAGATGGAGACGCTGAAGGAGATGAAGTCGATGGATCCGATGGAGACGCTGAAGGAGATGGAGACGCTAAAGGAGATGATGGACCCCCTGTAGCCGATGGAGACGCTGGAGGAGATGCCCCCACCCCCCCTGTAGACGATGGAGTGGAAAAAAAAACTAAAACAGATGAAGAAAAAAAACAGATGAAGAAAAAGATAAAACACCAAAAGAAAAGATAAAGCAAGAAAAAAGATAAAGCACCAAAAGAAAAAGATAAAACGCCAAAAGAAAACCCTAACCCACCAAAAGAAGGAGAAAAAACCCCTAAAAAAGGGAATTTGTTTGGACGACTATTCAAACCGGGTCAAAAAGGGAGTGGTCCGTATATTCTTCAAACAGGTGGTGGTGAAGCGTTTTCGAAATTGTTGAAGACCCAACGTGAGAAGGAGATCAATAAAGTTCGTGACAACTTATCGGTCGCTCGTAAGAGACTTCTGCGATCTCTGAAAGAAGTTCGCAAGAATTTGATAACGATTTCTTACCCTACGATTGGACTTTACTCAAATATCTTGGAAGATTTTTCTGACTTTCATCGTATTGTGGAACGCATATTGGACAATTACGTGAGCGTCAATGTTGTGGACGAGGACGATGACGAAGCTGGTCGCGCTGCTTTGAATAGCAAACGTGGGTCGACGCGTCTTTCTCCCAAAGGATTCTTGACAATACTGGCGAATCGTGCATCCATCAGTCAGGTTCACATCATTTACATGATCAAGCTTATACGAACAATAACACAGCTTTTGATATTGTACGTCACTGAATACATATTTGCAGAGCACTACATGCGCAAGGTGCATGTGAACACATTGAACGACCCAGATGCCCTAGACGATGTGCCTTTGAAACAACCAGAGGCAAGTTTAGTCAGCTTCCTCCTCATTTTCTTGGTACTCGACATTATCATCCAGGTCATCATTCTTGTAGCACTGGTGATTGTCATGTACACATACGCCAAGCCATCAAACACGTTTGTCATTGACAGCGTCTTCATCTCCGACATGATCATCGAATTCGGCATGCAAACGCTCATATTTACAGTTTTAGGGTTTGTCATTGCTAAAATCATGATGAAAAAGAGGTTCTTCGAGTACCCTACACGAGGGATTGCGGTTTCAAAGGCATATCGGAACATGATGATGTCCATTGCAGTTGTGACAACAGCTATCCCATACACCATGCTATTCAAGTAATGGAAACTGTACACTCGACGGAATGAGACGTCTCATTGTGTATGGCCACACTTCCACTAAGGTCGGCGGAACAGTAAAATGTGCCGTACACGAAGCGGTTTCATTTTGCAAAGCGGATTAATGTTCTCTTGTACGTTTTTACGTGCATATTCGTCGCACTCATTAAACCGCATGCTCCACCGCAGATATTTATCGCAGGCGATTACTTTGATTTCAAATGTTGCCATCGTATCATCAGGCGACAGACACTCTACATCTTGAGCACGATGGCGCGCAACAAAGACGTGATTGTCTTCATCTCCTGCAACAGTTTGTTATCGTCTCCAACATGAGCGGATGTAACTGCGCTTGTACTCATTCCAACATCGATGCACGAATACTTGGAAGAATGATGGGACATGCTGTCATCATCGTGTTCGTACTTGTTCACGACCACCGTGTCGTCGTTCTTCTCTGGGACCACCGTGTCGTCGTTCTTCTCTGGGACCACCGCGTCGTCGTTCTTCTCTGGGACCACCGTGTCGTCGTTCTTCTCTGGGACCACCGTGTCGTCGTTCTTCTTTTGAAAGACCGCCGAGTTCTTCTTTGGGGGGGGGTGGTGGCGGCATCTTCACGGGTGGGCGAATGGGTGTCACGATGTTCTTTTCGTTGTATGGTGGGATGTTCGATTCGAAGTCCTCCATGTCTTTCATGTTCCGTGGGGTCTCAAACTCGTCGTCATCAAAGTCCGAGATACCCTTGGTGAGCCAGGCGCACGGGTTGGCGATCGGGGGTGCGGCGAAGAAGCCTTGACGCTGCAGTCCTCGGATAACACACACAATGCGTTTGAACACTGTTCGCATCTGGATCTCCGTTCTGCGGATCCACTTGACCTTGAACTTCTCATCGAAAAAGTCGGATGGCCTCAATCCTCGGGTGGCCGCAGGTTCCGTCAGCATATCCAGACGCATGACACTGCTCATGTAGTATCCGTACTCGTCCATGCGTTTACGCCAGATGATACATGCAGAAATGGCCATTGTGAAATTCGAGATCGTACAAATCTTGTGATCAAACCGATGTTCGTTTACGACTCAATAAACATAAACTCTTATTCCTTTACACCTTTTTTTTGACAAATCAAATCAATCTGCGCAACAGAACAACGCGCTCGCGTCCGCGTACACACGCTTGAGACTTCCCGGACTCGTTCGTGTGATCATTATCACGTCGCTATCCGAGTACCAAACCTGCAGGTGATCCTTTGACACCGGTATATTCATGCATTCAGGAGGTGTCCATTTTACAATTTGTTTTCGGGTTGACATGAAATGCGTTGATCCGACCGAAAGAAGAAATGGGTAAGATGCGATGATGCACACGTTTCCTGTATGAATGTTTTTTGTATGTTCTTCGTCATCCACAAGGGATGGTCTTGACATGTCGCGTTTTAAAATTACATTATACATTTGTCCTCAACTAATTTTGGAACACTCTGTACACAATTGTTTAAAACATCTGTGTTTTTTTGTATCAGTACGCAAAACAACCAACACGAACAAGCAATGCAATTTATTGCGATCATTGGGATTATTGTGTTGGTGTGCTTCCTCGTGCTATTGACATTCTATTGCGATATTTCCCAGGGAAGCTGAGTTTCTGTAAATAAAAAAGTTCGTTCAAAAACACCTCATTTAATTGTTCCAAAATCTTAATAATGTGTGTATCACAATCACAATGCAGCCCCACAACAACGCAACATCGAACGTCTTCGACAAAGTCGGCTATAACAAGTCTCTTGAGACCAAGTCTCTCGCCAAGGTTGTGCTTCTCACTAAAGATGAAAGCTTCTTAATAGAGGACTTTATCACGTACTACGGCGAGTTGTTCGGGTACGAAAACGTGATCGTGGTAGACAACGGGAGCACGTGCCAGTCTGTTCTGGATGTGTACGAGTGGTACTCTTCAACCCGCGGTGTCCAGATCAAGCTTGATAAGCGAGACTTCAGCTCTGCCAATGTGTTCATGAGCGAGCACATGCGAGAGGTCGCACCTTCGTGCGAGTGGATCCTCCCTCTAGAGACCGACGAGTTCGTGTTCAGCATGAGGTCCTCAAACGACCCCCTCTTCAGACTGAGGCCGATCGACGTTCGCGCGTACCTGGAGTCTCTCCCGGAAGACGTCTCCATCGTCAACTACGGGTCCGTTCTGGGATCCTCTGTCGACCCAAATGACGATACCTACGACCTATCCCGAGGCATGTACCCGCGCCCTACGACCAACATTACGCGGTTCAAGAACCAGAACTGGGACAAACTCATCGTGCGCGCTTCGGAGTTCCTTTACATGAAGATGTGGTGCCACCAGGCCACAGTGAAGACGGGATGCAAGGTGCGTTCCCATTTCCTAGGACTCCTTCACTTCCACGAGACCGGTTTCCGTCGCAAGGTCGAGAGCGCAGTCCGCGTCCTTCGAACCTTCCCGTATATCGTCAACATCCGCGACATCAACGAAGAACAGAGCATCGAGGAAGTGCGTCGCAATCACACCGAGTGCCAGAAGTACATAGAGCTCGGGGTTTTGTGCGGACATAAGATAGAGTACTACGACGTATTCCTCCGTCGCCTTCTTGCGCTTAGGGCGTTCAGAGACGTGCTTGGGCGAAACCCAGTTGACCCTGAAGAGTTCAATCAAGTCGCCGACGATCCCGACCCCGAGTCTGCTGTACTACGCAAGAGATTGAACATGAATCCCACCATGAACTCTAACCTTGATAGGGCCATTGTGGATTGGTCGTGGGAAGCACTGCTCTACAACGACTTCCCAAGCAAGCACTCTAGTGCGAGCGAATCCGTCTACTACGAAAACTACCAGGTGGCAAACTTCTTCAAAGACGTAGAGCGGAAGAGAAGTGTTGTTTTTGATCCACAAAGTGAAGCATCATACCAACAATCCTTACCGCCGAGTTTTTACGCGACTTTCGAAGAGGCGATGCGATCTCACAAGTCACTTAAAAGCTCGGTTCACGCCTACGCCCCCCTGTACGCTTTCCTATTTGACCCTTTTAGAGAGAACGACTCCCTTGAAGCGATTCTCGAAATCGGCGTGCAGCAGGCGGGGGCGTTCGCAAATGCATTGTCCTCGTTCTTCCCGGATGCCGCGGTAGTCGGCAGTGTGGGGCCTACCGACCCGCCTATCGAAGAGAGTCCCGACAACTCCATGATAACGTATGTGCATGGCGAGGGATCGTCGAACGAGTTCGCGCGGCAATTGGACCTGCAATTTGACCTAATCGTGCACACCACCTCTGCGTCCAAGGTGGGTGCGCTTCAAGCGTTCGCTCCGTATCTAAAACCTGGGGGGCTCTTCGTGATCGAGTCCGTGATTGTCGGATCCGCCCACCAGGATATTCCGTCTCTCGTGTCCGAGATGGATGCAATCGCTACCGCGAGTGGTCTCGCGACCCACAAGTGGTATGACCTTAGAAACGTCAAGGGGGTGCCGGAGGATGTCGTTGCGGTCTTCCAACGCCCATTGTTGCCATGATGCATTCAAGAAAATTTCTTACAATTTTTGATATCCGGATCAAGAAATTACAACAACCTGAAGATGCCCCTGTATTTTAAAAATATCATAGTATATTTAATAAAACAAAACTATACAGAGATGACTCCCAAAGCGTCTCGACTCCGATCCTCATACTCCAGCGCCGCCCCATCTTCACCATCTTCTTGTTCCAATGGAGATGGGCAGCGTATCATTATGTTTGTCATGATCTCCATTGCAGCCATCCTGTTCCTCTTTGTGCTTATGTCCATGGTCAGGACCCAGCGAGATGCCATGGAATACGTGACGAAGAGCAGCAATGAAGAGAGATTTGAGGGGAAGGAGGATAGTGGCACAAAGGCGTCTAGTGGCGATAGCAAGAATCCCATTAAGAAGAAGCCGATCGCCGCAACACTTGTCTCCTCCATATGGACGGGTGCGGATGGTGCGAGCGATTTATGCCGGTGTGGGAAAACATGAAAAACAAGCACGGTAAGGGGGGGGGTCTTGACCTTGCGCAAGTTCGAACGCGGCAACCCCGCTAGGCTAAGAAGTACCTCAATCATGCAACCGGATTCCCACGATACTGCTCGATAAATGGAGATTTGTGAAGATTTTCTCCGGAGAGCGCACTGTAAGGGTATGGAAAAATTCCTGAAGAACCAAGGTGTGATTCTAGTAGCATCAAAGGAGGGTTTTGTTGAGAATATGGAGGACGAAGCAGCCGCTATCAGGAAGAAGTTTTCAATGCTCAAGAACCAGGTAATGAACTCAGTTATAACATCCAAGAATTGAGCAGATTCACCATGTCAACGTGCCCCATCCGCAATGCGATTCGCAGCGGGCAGTTATTTAACACCTTGGGATCGGCTCCATATTTGAGTAGCAGCTTAGCGAGCTCGACGTCGCCATTTTGTGCCGCCCATTGCAGAGGGCTGTCTCGATCGACGTGTGCGCTGACGCCTTTATCTAGCAAGAACTCTGCGATCTTGAAGTGACCATTCTGGCATGCTAGCAGTAATGCCACCCCTCCTATGCGACCGATGACGTCCTTCTCCGTATTGTCCATGGAGGACGACGACGACCGGATGATTGTGCAGAAGAGTTCTATGTCGCCCGCCTCTACAGACGCCAGCATCATTGAGTCGTCTTCCCCCCTGACAGTGTTTCCTTCTCCATTGTGTCTGGTATGGTGCGGTACAGCGTCTTGCATCAGCACAGCCGCTTGAAGCTGGTTCGAGAGTTGTTGTTGTTGCTCTTGTTTCGCGTGGAAAGTCGAGATTTCCGACTCTAGGGTGAGTATGCGACATTGTAACAACGTGTTCTCGGAGTAGAGTGCAGATATCGTCTCCTGCTGTTGCTTCACCGTGATACTGAGACATTCGGAGTAGACGTTCGGGTCATTCATAGAAATATCTTCAGCTGTGTCGCAATGCTTAATATCGATTTCGTCCCCTGCTGAACTAGTAGTCCCTTGGCTGTTGCTGAAGGTAAAGATATCATTGTCGTATGCGACGCCACTTACAGGGGTGTACTTGTGCATTTGTGCACTTAAAGGGGTGTACCTGTGCATTTGCACTTACAGGGGTGTACTTTTGCATTTCAGTTTTTTGTATGACATTGTGTCTTTACACTCATACACGATTCCGTCGTTTTTTATCCTTGGTACAAGATCCTGACTCCCGGCGGATTTTTTGAAATTTCTACTCAGAATTTAGAGACTCGACTCGCTAGATTTACAGTCAACGGAATACTAAAATGAAACCGCTTCGTGTAAGAGAATAGCGTGGTTCTTTTTTAGATCACGTCTCTCCATCCTTCAGAATCCGTATGTTTCATTTTACTTCTCCGCCGACTGTAGAGCTGCATTGCGTTTCTCTTGCATTGTTGTTTTTGATGTTGTCTGCGTTTGCAGAGCAGTGTAGGTCTCCTGTGTACGTGGCAGGGATGGTCGCGTCCGAAATGGTAGTGAGCAGTCCTGGTTGTCGCATCCAGATCTTTATGATACAGAATGATCGCTTGGGGCTGATGGATATGCCGTTGACTGAGTTCGCTAGCGACGCGTCCTTCAAAAACGTCTCGCCTAGCACACTACACATGATGTCCTCCCAATCCTGGGTCACGCCGTCCTTCAGGATTTTCATCGACACCGTGGTTCCGCCGATGTTGAGTGGATCGTCCCAACACGGGAACACGTGTTCGCGCATCACAAAGAACATGCCGTTCTGTACGTCCTCACGCATGATGTCGATGTACGCGAGGACCTCCTCGGCGGTGCTTATGTTCCCCAACCGGACGTAGCTATCGTACGTCCAGTCAAGGTCTTGCGGGTTGTGGAAGTATACCGTCCATATATCATTCAGGAACAATGGAGAAGCCTCCTCCCTAGAAGCTTGGTCCACTGGGTAACCGCCTTGATTATCGTCAGATGTTGACATATTCATATTGCAATCCTCATTTTATTGAGTGATTCAGTCTTTACACTCTTCTCTTCTGGGCCCCAAAAATACAATGTAAGGAATTTGCAATAATTAATAAAAAGTAATTAGAGAGAATGTCAACCTTGCCCGGAGAAGACTTCGGCCGCTCCTTGTGGTGCACGATCGTTTCGTATTGCAGCCAGGAGCGTGAGTACATCGAGTCCTTGTTGGTGAATGCGGTCAAATACAGCGATTTTGTAGTGGTAAGCATTGGGGAGCGTTTGTACTCTGGACAGCTTGAGTCTGTTGAGGAGCTCTCCTACATTGCAAAAGTGTGTGCGCGTGTGGGTGCCTCCAGCGGGAAGTCTGTGCTTACTGTAAAGTACCCTGTGTCCGACGCCGACCTCCTCAAACCGTACGTATTGCATAACCTGGCTAGGCAGACGGCTTTCCAAGAGGCGCGCTCTTACACGGGGTACCGGCCGTTTTGGGCATTCCTCTTGGACGCGGACGAGGTTCCCGACGGCGACGCCTTGCGAGCATGGTCGAGCACCCATCGCGATAAGATCGAACATGAAGGGTCCCATGTGATGTACAAGATGGGGAACTATTGGGCGTTCATGCACCCGTGTCTGGTCTCTATGCTGCTCCAGGACTCTATTGTTTTGGTGCATTCGAATGTGTTAGGATCGCCAAGCGCACTGACGCACAAGAGGGAGCGCGATGGCATCGCGGATGCCATAATATCTGGTGGTGGGGGGGGGTAGTGCGTCGCAACGTGCTTTCGGACGGAATCAAAGGTGGTCCTCTTCCATCAACACTCTCATCTTGTAACGGACAGGCCATGTTTTGGCATTACTCGTGGGTGCGTACGTCCAACGCATTTTCTAGTATCGGTGGTCTGCGCGATGGCCTGCTCGGAAAGGTGAGAAACTGGGGACACTCCGTAGATCGTGACTGGGTGGCCGATATAAACAATGCGTTCGACGAAGTTGAACGGACCGGTAAGTGGCCCGGCACAGACTTTGTGCACGGTATCGCACTTACCCCGACAATGACACTCAAGCCTCCATTCGAGATTAAATCAAACACGCCTCATCATCTCCATCTTGACATACCATCTCCCGTTGCTATTGATGATGTGAAAGATACAGATGTGGGCCTCAGACGTGTTGTTCACGTGTACCAGCGTCACTGCTCATGCTCACCTAGCTCTGTGCACAAGAAGCGCCCGGACTATTTCGACCGTCGCGGCATATTCGCATCACTCCTTCGTGACGTGAGTCGCGACGCTCGCGTTGCATCTTTCGTGATCGCGTACGACGACACAACTGGATCGCTTGCATCGCACTTCGTTTCTGACATCTTGAAGGAACATGAAGGGTATGACAAAGGCAAGGTGTCCACATCGGTCGCGCGTGGGGGGGACGACGCCTCGGCGTTGCGCAACTTGTTCGCTTTGATCGAGAGGCACGTGAAGGAGGGTCGAGTATTACCGAACGATGTCGTATACTTGCTCGAGGACGACTACGCGCATCGAGAGGGATGGGTAGGCGCGCTCCTCGAAGGATTCGACGTGCTCGGTGACACGCCGGGCTACGTCACATTGTACGATCACCCCGACAAGTACACTTTGCCGATGTACCGAGATCTTCAAAGCTGTGTGTTACACAGTAAGTCGTTGCACTGGCGTACGACCCCCTCGACAACGAACACGTTCGCTTGTCTCGCGGGAACGTTGATGCGTCACTTGCCTCTGCAACTGCGTTTCTGTTCTCTCCCGGGTCCCGCTGACGATCACGGAAAGTTCTTGGCGCTCATGAAAGAGAAGCATGCGCCTCTCATCTCGGCGATCCCTGCTTTCGCTACGCACGTGGAGAGCAATATGTTGTCCCCACGGTTTCCGAGACTGCGTGGGAATCCTTCTGCGGGTTCAAAATTAAGTAGAGAGCCGTCACGTTGCCAAAAAAGCAAGGTTCGATTATAATGTTTCCATATATTTTGTAAGAAACATAGGAATGTGTGACACGGGCTACGTGATTCGCGACCATTTGCCTGCGATATTGCAAGCTATTGCGGTAGACCTTACTAAGATCAACATTGAGCTCCCATTGCAACTCACTCGTTGTTATTGCACTGCTTTGATGATGACACATCTGCTTGTTTGCGCGTGTTCAGGATACACTGAACAATTGCAACCATGTGAAGTCCAAGAGGTTGAGTGAGCAAGACCGTGATAGTTCGCGCAAAGTGGTATCGAGTTTTTACGACGCTATGTTTACCTCTTCGGACGATCATTGCATGTTTTATGTACTTATGACGCAGTACAGTAAAAGAAAAAATAATGCAGCGAATGATAACAACAAGGACCTTGAATATTACTTCCCTGGTCACGTTTTTGTGATAGAGCGTGTGGATAGGGACCGTTTCAACATGTACCAATCTTTTATAGGGGAGTATGACTTGAACGGGTACATAGAAAAGGCTAGCGCCATCTCCGTCGGGCGTACCAGGATGATGAAGTGGGTTAAGGGAATGGTCGACATGATGGGTGTGGGCAAAAAGTGGGACGCTTCAGTCCAAGAATTCTGGAGCGACATGACTTTGACCGACGACTACGTCAACATGGAGAATATGCATATAGACGGCAACATTCATTTTTGTTACACTTCATATCCAATAAAGGACTGCAGAGTTGCACTTGCAAACTTTGTGACTCGACATTTGCATGCATTGCGTAATGAGAGCGACATTGATGTCACGTATGGCATTCACCCATCAATCCACAATGAGTACACCCCCTTGACAGTTCGAGCCATGACAGCATCGCTGAAGGTGGTGGAAAAAAGACTTATTTGAAAGATTTAATTGTTTTACAAATGTACACACACACCACACACGAATGTCACGTCTAAGTACCAAGAAAGAGAGTTTTTGTATGTACGATTCCCAGGGAGATTATATGTGCAACAGATCCTCACGTCAGGAAATGTATGACCCTAGCAAGGACAGTGGGCTATTGTACAACCTTCCTTGTGTTTCTGGGCAAACCCATGGTGGTCCTATGCAGAATAATTGCCAGCGTCAGGGGCAAATGAAGGGTAATTTTGGCTCCGGTCGAATGCCTATTGGGGAGATGTTCACCGTCCGAGCTTCTCAGTGGCGTGAGCAGACGAGGAGGGGGAACGATTGAGCCCTTTTCCGATTAGCTTGTTGTCTAGGATGAAATCAACGGTCGCCTTTGCAAAGCACATGACGGCCCTCAGGTTCTTCCCGTTCACGTTCACGGATCCAGTGTTGAAAACGATCGCCTTAGACTCGTAAATTTCGTCGTCGTCCTCCGTTAAGATCACTTCACCTGACATGATCAGACCGGCGTACTTCCCAGAGTTCGCATAATCCCGCCTCATATTCTGAGAAATGTTGATCGTATGCACCTCTGTGGGGCTTAAGTTGCAGCCGAAAGCGTATTCCGGACGAGTCTTGGAGTTGATGCACATCGATAGCCGCAGAAGGTTCAGCTTTGAAAGCAAGGGTACCTCTATTTTCAACGACGTGTGGATGTTGCCTATGTTCACTCCCTTGATCTTGACAATACCATGGTTCGCATCCCCAGCAAAGTACTGCGAGATCCCCCATATGTAGTACATGACGGCAATGCACTCGTCAGCACTGCACAGTCCGGTCACGTGCGTCATGCCGTTGGAGAACAACTTGATACTCCATGTCGATTTCTTGACATTCTTCACCTTCTTTGGAGTCTTACCGGTCTTCACACTCTTTGGAGTCTTGATAGGGGTGGTGGTGGGAGGAAGGGTAGAGGCTTCCTTACTTGTATCTGGTGACCGCCGTTGAACTTCTTATCACACATCGTAGGGATGGAACCCACCGTGTCCATGCTGAATTTCACTAAAGACTCCATGTCCGATACTGTAATGCACAACCGATTTGACAACTGGACCATCATGACGATGTTCCCAATATGCTGCCCGATTTTTCTTGGCATCTTGGATAACTTCGTCGTACTCTTTCTTGAAATTCGTCATGTAATCCACAACATTCTCCTCCATCCACTCCGTAATCGGGATGTCACGTGTGGTCATGACGAAGTTGCAAGTATCTGGAGACGAAGAACACGTCTTCTCAAGATCGATGTCATGCCGCCTCATCAAGACACGCCTCAGGCTCCACCGACATGTCATCATGCATCGTCTTGGTAGGACCTGCCGCCTCATGCTCCACCGACAAGTCATCATGCATCGTCTTGGTAGGACCTGCCGCCTCATGCTCCACCGACAAGTCATCATGCATCGTCTTGGTAGGACCTGCCGCCTCGTGCTCCACCGACATGTCATAATGCATCGTCTTAGTAGGAACCGCCACATCATGCTCCACTGACACGTCATCATGCATCGTCTTGGTAGGACCTGCCGCCTCGTTATCCACCGACATGTCATCATGCATCGTCTTAGTAGGACCCGCCGCCTCACCGGTACTCGCCTCATTCACTAGCTGCTCAAGCACCTCCAGTGCGGGTTCTACATTATGGGGAGATTCATTGGTGCGTTGAAGCCTCTCATTCTGTGCAGCTACATAGCTCGGGGCCTCACTCTTAGATGATGATGTCGATGACGCAATGAGATTTCCGTTAATCTTCCCATGATTGGTGGAACGATTTGGAGTATGATGTGCCACGCCGAACTTGAACTTCTTGAACGAACGACTGGTGTTGTTGTTGGTGATGGTCGTTTCGACGATCGTTAATCCGATCCGAAACGATTGCAATTTGGAAACCGGGTTCATGTTCGCAGTTTACAAAACAAGCATAAAGAAATCAGTAAAATAGAATGGATAGGATGCGCTCTGCGTCACTTTATATAAGGTTTCTAATTTTCTAATTAGGGTAGGTTTTGACACCGCCCCCCAGGTATCAGTGGAAGTGGAGTACGTACGTGTCATAGATGGCTACCTCAATCGCTATTGTAACCGCCCTTGCGGCTGGTGTGGTTCGACCAGAATCTTCTTGGCCATTGGGAAGAAACTAAGTCTATGCCCGCCTACGAGCGAGAACCTTCGTGTGTCGACTATCACAGCACAGGGTTGTTGGGCGAGGGGCTGTCTGTGAATTTCAAAGCATTGTACGAGAACCTTCATCTCTCTACGGAACCTGCTCATTTGACATTCAGATGATCAAGTACAAGGATTCATTTGGGGCCTGTGTGCAAAGAGGCGTGCACCCAAAGCGTCGCTCGCGCAGTGAATGGAAAGAAGGGCAAGGCAGAAGTGCTCCGCAACCAGATCACCATCGTCCAGTGGCTTTTTGATCCCACCCTGTCATTGTTGCACCACGTGTCCATCAAGGTGTTCACGAACGGGCGAGTGCATATCGCAGGACTTCGGGATCCCGCGTTGGGTCCTGTCGTCATCTGTTCCATCGTCCGTTCAATTGAGCTCTGCTCGGCGGCTGAATCGATCGTCACGCCTGTCAAATGCTTGTTCACCTCCGAGGATGACATAGTGTCCCGCTTCTCCATCATCATGATCAACAGCGATTTCAAACCCTTCTTCATAAAATGCTCTCGTCTCTCGGTGGTAGCCAGGAGACACGTCGGTCTGCGTTGCCATTATGAGCAGGACAACAGCGCGGGTGTCAAGATTGTCTATCATTGCGCTCCTCCATGCGGAGCTCCCTCAAAGGACGTCACCATCATTGTTTGTCGCACAGGCAGTGTCATCATCACTGGAGCGAACAACATGGCCCAAGTGCCGATCGCGCACCATTTCATCCGAGACTTCCTGTTCGAGAACATATCCGAAATCGAACTGTTGACCGTAGTGTAAAGAATCCGGGGATCACCTTATTGATGCGGGGGAGAGAAGCCTTCTTGATACTATTCAGTATGTCCTCCAAGTGTATAACGCATAGAGAACGCACTGGCCATGCTTGCCGCGCGCTATCGGAATGGTTCGTGTTTTCTGACGCCTTCTCGGCCGAGGGGAGGACCCTGCACGCACACGTTGCTTACGGGTGGACGTTTTTTTTTCATCCCTCGTGCAAAGACTAACGCGTTCTTGGACCTCTACGCGTCGGTGGTGTCTCTGGTAGCCCGTCGAAGGAGCTGTTTTTCGTCGAACGCACCGGCGCCTAGAGTACCGCATGTTCGCCGACCTCGACATCAAAACACTCGACTCAGAGACGGTTGCTGACGACGAGGCGCTTCTGGAGCGAATGCTATCGGTTATAAGCTCCGGATCTCCTCTATGCACGACCGTGTGCGTGTTGCGCCGCCTGGAACGTCATGGTGGCAAGATGGGGTTCCACATCATATGGTCGGACCTGTATGTCGACGACAAGGAGGCCGCGCGCTTGGCCAACGAATGGATGCTTAATCTCGCGCCACGCGACAGAGCCACCATGGACACGAGCGTGTACCGAAACGGTAGTCTTCGAATGCCATGGTCGGCCAAGGTCACCCGAGGAGATGGAGATGATACTGCGCAAGGGGATATACGTCCCATGGCGGCTCTTTGAAGTTCACGGCGACGGGATCCCGATCGTCATTGACGAGTTCACCCCCCTGTACCGGCGGAGTTCGAATACGTGCGCAAGTGGCTGAGTATGAGTGTGTTGTACCCCCGTCGCTTCGATACGGCCAAACGACTCTGACTCGTTCTCATTCAGTCAAAGTCAAAGTCCAATGCAACTAGCAAGCGGATGTACCCTGAAAACCCAAAGTTGTATCTTTGGTGTCTCCTGATATTGCGGTGGGGGTTCCTTGTGGCGATGATGAGTCGAAGTACAACACTGTTTTTGGAAGGTTCCTGAATAACCTCATGTACGAGTACAGTTTCTTGCCGAGGCGTCAGCTTGCGCGTGGACGTGCGTGGCGTTGTTGTTTCTACGCAACAATGACTACATGTTGATAAAGACAGCATCTCGCTTTTGCTTGCGTCTTCAACGTTCTCATCGTAGCAACCACATGTACTTTGTGTTGCGTAGACGGTCTCCATCTACCGTATCGTGTGGTGCAGCATTGTCACTCGTGTCGAGGAGGGGGGGGAACGGTGGTGGTGTGAGTCTCGGTGAAGTTGGGTCAGAGGATGTGTGCGACGCGGATGCTTGGGGCTTCATTTGCAGGAGCGTCCCGAACGTTCCTTCTTCGTGCATTTGCACAATGATGATGTCATCATTGCGTTTGTAGAAACGACGACTCAACAAGGACAGTTGTTCTTCAAATAAAGTGGCCTTATAATGGGCGTTTCTTCCTCCCGGCCAGACTGGTTCGTTGATTTGTGATCTGCAAGCTAGTCGTTCAGGAGGCTAATTTAGAAATTTAAAAAAAGAGGGGAACGCCCCAATTTAGGGAAAGCAAGTTGAAGAAGTTATCGAAAATATTCCGTGTCGCCTCTTTGGTAAACCGTTCAACCGTCTGAGTGTGTACGCAAATCAGTATCAGGTGTTGGTTTTTCTTTTCGTGTGAAAAAAAATTGTAAAACTTATTTAAACAAACATACATGGCAGCATTTTCGATTCGAGAGGCATCGGCTATTCCTGGAGAAAACTTTTTTTGAATGCGAACCAGTCTGATATTATCATGGCTGCCAGTGACTCCTCTAGTCGTATCCTCATGGGCAACTGGTCGAACCATCTTCCGACAATGGAGTTGTACTCTAACGTGGCCAACGTCAACGGTAACATTCTAGCGACGCACTTAAGCACGAACACAATGAATTGCACATCATTCGACATCTACATGCCGTCCGCTGGCGTTGGAGAGTACTCCAACTACACTATGCCTGGTACTATCGCTGACGCTTACTTTTCCAGCAACATACTCAGTGGAATCTCCACCACCCAGTCCATTCATCTATTGTCCAACGTCACTGTGGTCCCGACTGGGAGACATGGGATCCTGTGTATCCCGTGCATGTCGAGTCACAGGTCAACGGCATTTCTATTTTCGCGCGTTACGAGCTCGCGCAAGTCTCCGACATGCGCGTAAAGACCAATCTCGAAAGTGATCGGGGACGCTTTGGGCGAAGGTCAAGAGCATATCCGGTTATACGTTCGACCGCACAGACAGCGTGCCTCAGCATGCGCCAGTGCGGACTATTGCACAGGAGCTGCAGGCGGTTCTCCCTGAAGCCGTGCAAGAGCACCCTGTGACGGGTATGCTCACTGTAGCTTACGGCAACGTCGTGTCCATCCTAGTGAACGCCATCAAAGAATTGAGCGACAAGGTGGACGCATTGGGATCTTAAATATTTGAAACATCAACTTTTGCGTAGATTCCTGCCTCCCCCGGCCGATTTTGACTGGTTGCGAAACATGGTATAATTGTGACTGATATTTAAGTCGTTCGCTTAAATCCATTTCTGTTTCAACTTATTTGAAAACAACTGTATAAGGAAACGGGACGTATGGTTACCAATTGATTCTGTAACACAAAGTAATATGCCTCCTCGCAACCGCCGCAGTAACAATATTGCATCACAAGTTGCCAATGTGCAAATGGCTAGGGCAAAGGCCGACCAGGCAAAGCAAAGGCCGAATCATCGAAAGTCGTGAATGAATCAAGCGTTTTAGTATCACAAAAGATAAGGACTACTTGGAACAGGACGAGAGTATCCGTGGGCAACGATTCGCTTGCATCTCGTTCGTTTTCTCCAGAGGATGTGTTGGTGCAGAAGGAGACGTTCGTCCTAAGCCGCTTTCTGAGTGACTTGTGCAAAGACCGGTGGACATCATGCTGACAAACGTCACGACCCTACATGGTGGGGTCAAGATTCTCCTCGAAGAGAGCGTCCGCTTGATCCGTGAGCGCTATGCATACATGTGGTCAGAAAGTAGTAATGCAGGATGAGTTGAATGCGTACGTCTATCTCGCGAGTCCACCCTTGACCAGGAGTTTCGGGAGACGACGGGGGACTTGTCGAAGACGAGTATCCGCGGTTTCAAGATCCGAGGCGTATACGGAAGTCTTGACGAGGCGAAGAACAGAGCCAAGGTCATAAGCCGCACCGACAACAAGCTCAACGTGACATCGCCGAGGTCGGTGCTGGTGCCCCGTGGAGTCCTAACCCCGACGATATCACCGATTGCGAGTATTCCGAAACCAGCTGAACACGTTGATGAAGAATTACTACAACAGCCCAGGGAAAAAAAGACGCGTAACCGAGATGTACGATGCAAGGAAATCAGGACTCATCGAACGCATTCAGGACCAACGATACTTGGCTCGATAAACAAACAGAGACACCCAATGACTCAACAAACTCTGTGGAGGAGCACCAGATCCTCAGGGAGGATCATTGATTGATGTCGGATTTCCCCCAGTACCTGGAGTGGAAGATACGATTAAAATATAGGAGTAGTCAATGGTAAGTCATCCGCCTTCGCACGTAAACCACGCTCATCAAAATGTCCGTGAATCCTGAAAACGTTCAGAATATCGTTTATTTCTACAGTGGTTGATAGCCCTTGTCCGGTACGATGACCTGAACAAACTCGTGACATCCGCGAACACGCGCCACGTACCCCCATTGTTTGCGATTGTGGCGTTCACAGACTTTCGCACGTGTCTGGAGAGGGCCGCAACCTACCTGGAGAACGTTTCCACAGGAATATCATCGTTCCAACATGGAGGAGGCACTTCGATAAAAAAAAAGAAGGAGAAGCGTGGTAATAATAAGAATACCGATAAAGTTAACAAGAAATCAGTGTCCTCATTCGGATAAGAAAGATTCGAAAAAAAGATAAAAGATACTTGCGACCTGATATCCATTTCTTACAAGGGACAAAGCGATAGCGTGGAAGCATACCGCAAGTTGACCCATGTGATTCCTTGGTAAGTATTGTTGTATGTGTTCCGTCACGAGCTCATGATTAGCGAGTGTCGGGCGAAAGGGGTTCAAATCAGCGCCCCAATCTGGACATTTCGACGATCGACAAGGTGATCATTGGTGTTCAACAAGATGAAGACGAACCTTTCTACGCTCTACACTGAGCGGTACCAACTGCAACAAAATCAACTTTTGCATCTCTGGGCGTTAACGAGTCTAACGGGGAAAGTCATTCGCTATGGCGGCCGTACCAGGCTTTTTCATTGTTTCTACTCCTTCTCCCATGTTTTGTGAAAGTTGAGTCGATCAATGAGCCTACTTTCCGCAAAGCATTCCTTGGAACGATCACTTGAGTACGCCCAACGCATCCCACTGGACCGCTTCCTCATACTCTACAACGGGTCTTCTCGTCCATCCTATACACCACCATCGCCAAAATAATGGATGGCTTTCCACATGGTCCTTGATACTGTGACAGGTAACGTCAAAGTTCACACTTTTTGACCTACACTCTCTCGAAACGGATATTTCGTCCTCTCCAATGCGAAAGACTTTTCCATTAGCTTCAGGATCAATTCCGAACAAGGCGGGCTTCCAATGCCCATAATCTTTGGCGTCAACACATCGTACCAACACTACAATATTGATAATATTAATCAAAGAGACAACAACAAAAGTAACACGACTATCGTCACGATATTCGACGACGTAACGATGGACACCTCAAACTCATATCATCTTGGGTTCGAGACAGACGCAATGAAGCTTTTGGTTTAATCACTCTGTCATCGGCAACAAGGCGCTTTAACATTTCATGTAATTCAACGACTGTAAAAAATATAAATTAACCGTTTAATTTCTATGAATTTCTTATTACACATCCGGGGGTCCGCGAACATAAGAAATGGTAAACTCCCTCGAGGCTGCTGTCCTTTACTAATCTTCTTCTCTACATTTTGACAATTATTTAAGTGTCTCATGTCAGACACCCTATTTTCAGTATTTGTTTGTGAAAGATCGAGTCATGGGTTCTTTCCTGAGTTCCCCCCCCATGAGTTCGTCGGTCTGGCTGGTCTGGCGTCCCCCCCATGAGTATCCATGGCGTGTGTCTGTCTGTCATGTCTGCATAAGTCATCAAGCTTCCGCCTCCCTCTGTCAAGATCACTCCTCTTCCTCGACATCAGGCTTGAGGAGCGTTGGCTGCCTTCTGTTTGCTTCACAGAGGGCCTGCAATACTGTACATTTCAGCCACCTGCTGCGCCGTTTGTAGCGTCCTCGGTCCTTTCGTCTCTAACTCGGATCAAACGCGGGAACCGGATGGAGATGCCCTTGCTTGGGTCGAGAATGCCCAGGCCTGCCTTGTGGACAGGGCTGATGGATAGATCAGCAGCCTTCACCTCCCTACCCACAGCAGCATCAAACCAGAACATCGGGTTGTCTCTCCATAGGTATAGTACCTGCGTGGTTCCTTGATGGTGTGAGGCTTCATTGTGTCGGTCAGTTGCTGCAGCACTTCTTCAGTGAAACCCGTTCCCAACTTAGCGAGGGTCTGGTAGGTCTCGGTCTCTGGGTCGTAGACAGCCAGCAGGTACGCCCCGAACAGACCTGTCCTCTTTTTTCCTTTGGCCTAAGCCTCCTATAGGGACAACATCTAAAGTATTCGACTCCATCCATGTAATCCATTTGCTTTAGCTTCAAGCCAGTGGCTTAGAACGCTTGCGGCTCATATTGTCACACAGGTCTTCTCACGATCAGACCTCCTCTGGCGTGCTGGTGCTCAACAGCATCATCCAGGAAATCGTCGCAAAGCTCCTCCACATCTTTAGAGCTGTCTTCTCTGTCGGTTCAAACAGGAAACTCCCCTTCTCGCTCTGAAGAGGCATACATTGATCCTGCGCGACGCTTTGTCAAGGGATCCCTTAATCAGGGACTTGCCGTTCAGGTACAGGCAGTCGAAAGCGAAGATGCAGACCTGGACTTCAATATCACTGACGTCGACATCCTTTCGCTTGCGAGTTGAAAGCACCTGGAAGGGGAGGATCCTCTTCTTCACCCGGTCCCACGCAACAGCTTCACAAAATTGTCAAACACTACGCTCTTCACTTTAAGTAGATTCGGCCCCTCCTTCAGTGCAAGCTTCACACCTTGCACATGTCTGGTACTTGCCAGTTATTGTTTCTCGGCTTCCGACTGAAGATCATGACAGTGCCGTCTTCCAGCACATGCACCTGTGCTCTCTCCCCGTCGTACTTGTATTCACATGTGAACTCCTGCTCGGTGCCGAACTTCTCTAGCACCTCTTCCACTCCATTGGTGGCGGCATTGGCCAGGCATAGCTTGATGGCACACCAGCATGAAGTGGCAAAGTATTTTTCAGGTTGTCGAAACCATGCTCCAGCACTGCAGGGATCAACAACATATAAGGTTGGGCACTCGCTGTAGCAGACCTTTTACGACCTGAGATGCTTGCTCCAACTTCTCTTGCCAACCGCCTGATTGCCCAGCTTGAGCCCCTTGGGCCCCCAGTTTGGTGCAAGCTGATCGCCATGGCCAAGGCAGTCAGCACACTTGCTTCCGCAAGTCCGATGCGCAAGCTTGGCCTTGAATGGAAGAGAACGCATGACAATATCCACGTCTCATTAACCAGATGACTTGCCATGACATCCTTCAAGACCCTGCATAGATGCACCTCCTTTCGCTTCACCGAGTTCCTGCACCCACCTTCCGTGATAGCGGCAACATCTCTTGGCAACGCCTTCAAGCCACACCGCAGACAAAGTGAGGCAGATTGCTGAAGAGCGTCTTTTGGACTTGGATCGTGCCTTCACAGCACTAGAATGCCAAGATTCACCCTCATTGCATTCAACTCTTCCTTGAATACGCCCACCTCCAGAGCGGCCGGTAGCTGAGGCAAGCGGCCTTCTGATGAGGATGGCCCTCATCCAACCCCCTAAGCCGCCCGAGATGCCAAGAGCAATGTTGCTGGCGCCACACGATTAATACAAATGTACACGGTCACTCGTAGCAGGTGCACCCTCAGGGCGGTTGTAGCCAGGCATGCGCATCGAATGAGCTATCGAATAGAGGACAGTGATCTCCAGTCTGCTTCGTCCGTCTGTGCAATCTCCTGCAAACAGTGCTGAGTTCTCTTTTTTTCTTCACTACTTCGGGCTAGGAGATATTTCGTTTAGGCAACGGGCTGCCTCCTGCCCATTTGCCGTTGATCAGCTTCTCGACATCCGACGCGACTGCGCCTCAGCTTGGGCACGCTGCGTCACGATGCCGTCCACTTCCCCACACCGTCAACATTTGAGGCGACTCCTTTCTTGGGTGAGTGGTATAACCTTGCCTCTTGGTCGGGTCTTTCTTCTTCTTATCGGCCTGTCACCCAGGCTCTCCATTGCGTCTCCCCCCCTCCGTCAAGAATGTCCTCGTCCGTCGGAACTCGATGGGTCATCACTCACGAGCCCCAACCTTGTAGGGGATGGGTGCGGCCTTGCGAGGACTTGGGGCGAGGAAGCGACACGCGACGCGAGCCTTGATTTGCGGCTCCCTTCTGTATCTCCTTTACCATTAGAGCTGGCTTTTCGTGCATCCCCTTGGCTTTACACGTCGACAGGAATACTTAAAATTGAAACCGTTTCTTAGTGTTACGGTTACACCTTAGCCTAATGTTGTCCCCGCGACCACCGGAGGGGGGACCGAGTTGCTGTTCTTACATAGCAATACGAAAGCTTTGCTCTAACTTCTCAACACACGACAAACAGAGCTAGCTCAGATGAGGGGCAAATGAGAAGAGGTCGTCACTAGACCCCATCAATTCCAAGCAGTGCAAAGCCTTGCGATTATGAGAGAGCAGAAGAGCATCTCCACGTCCGCCAGTAAATCATGTTTCTGGAGAGAACTCGCAGTCCTCGTACCCTGATACCCGCTCGATCGTATATATTGTGAGAAATCGAACAAGGGAGCAAGATGGCGAAGCCAGCTCAACGCTCACTGGTTCTCTTGTGCGCCTTTTACGTTATTATTGTAGCTACACATCTTACCCCTAGTATAGGTCGAAAAGTCTATCGGACCGACTTTCCATCGTTTTCGCACATTTCGATCGGTACTCAAAACGCTTCACCACCACCTAACGCTTCCACGTGCCTGCAGAACACAAAACCCATCGGGGGACATCATCTCTGCGTAAATAAACCGAAACTTACCGATTCTAGTGTTACCCCGTTGCTCCCACCAACATCAGCAGACAGCTTTTGAACTTCGAGTCCTATGTACACCCGAGGCAACACGTCCCTCCTTTGAAAAATTCTTTCCACGATGCAAGAAAAGAACGAAGACAAAAACCAGTTCCATATGATCTCTTAACTAACACGGTCGTGACGCAACGATTCCGAGGCTCGCGCCCGGGCATATCTGACCAAGTAGCGAGACGAACGACGCAGCGAGGATGTTCATCGACACGCGTGAGCATAAGAGTGGTCCTAAACTATGTACGGAGAACGTCGTGCTCAATGCCAACATACGAAAGACGCTTGTAACGTAAACTCGCCGAGAGAGACGTAATTGCAATCAAAAGCCACCGCTCGTTTAAGAGTCCTCTTCCATGTCCAGAGAGAGACACTATCTCCTGATCGACAAACTCTGTGAAACGACTTCTCTTCTTTCAAAGAGAATAATTATTCACGTCGAATGAAAACACAAAATCATTCCAGTGACTGAAAGCAAATCGCCCAACTATAAACAGAGTAGAAAGAAATTGTAGAAGAATAAAATCCTATTTGAGAATATGTATATAATGCTGCGCCCCCGACGAGCGTCTAGTCTTGCAGCACAGCAGCTCCCTCCATGTGCTTTCGAAGAGAGATCAAAGCCTGACATGACATCAAGCATATCCCAACCTCCAGGAGGCTCCATCGGTTTGCTAGATAGTCGCATACCTTTTCAAACGCCAGTTCCATAAGTCAGAGGTCTGGCAGGGAATGAGAGCTTGATGCGATCAGGACTCTAGTGCATAACGGCGACCATGTACAGGTTCCTCTCGTGTGCCTTCTCCTACCCTAGTTGCACGCAACAGTAAGTTCTCCGATTGCGCTACAATCATATTCTATCTGTCTGACATCGGATGCCACAACGCGCGTGTATGCTTGTCGCGCGCTACGCAAATTCAGCGCTTTGGCTTCAGGCGCAGTTCCACCACCGTGAGGCCAGACGCTGCGCATATCCGATAAAACCGGAGCCTACACTGCCATGTAACTTGAGTTGCACTGCATCAATGCGGTAAATAACACTCCCCGACATAACCTTGCAGTCGACTCTTGCTGCGAGCTGATCCTACTACACATGATGAAGTACAGACTCACGAATCTCAGCTGGCACTAACAAACTCAAGACACCGCGTGACCTTAATCACTCTCGCAGCACAACTTCCGTGAATGTCAAATCGAGGAGCTAAAAAACTTTAAATTCAGGCTCGAGCTTCGAGGTTTAGTAGAGCCATTACCTCATAAAGATGGCGTTAACATGTGGTTAGAGCAGAAACATGATGAGACATCTTGTGCCGATGCGCAGTGTACAGTTCGGTAACTAAGAATCGGGCGTCTTGAAGTTTCCTCATACGAATGCAGACACCTATTTTCCAGTATGTATGTGTGTTGAAAGCAATTCTCTACAATGGTTTGCACAATTATTCTTGATGTCACTACTATCATGTGCCACAACCTATTTTCAGTGTGTTTTGTTTGTGAAAAGCTTCTCCAGCCATCTTGACTAGTTATTTTAGAAGTGACCATCATGATGCAAGACACCTCCCATTTTACAGTGTGTTTGTTTTGTGAAAGATTCTCTACATTTTGAACAGTTTATTTTTGAGATGTCCTCATGTGTCAGAGCACCTAATTGTATTTCAGTCGTGTTTGTTGTGTCGAAAGAATTCTCTACATTTTAGACAGTTTTATTGATAGCCCTCATGTGCAGACACCACTCTTGTCACATTTTCCTTGTAATGTGCACAAAAATTCTCTAGCATTTTGACAGTTATTTGATTGTCCAAATAGCATGTGCAGACACCTATTTTTCCATGTCATGGTAATTGTTTGTGAAAGATATCTACTACATATCTTTGAACATTATATTATTGATTGTCCTCAAATGACGCAGAAACAAACACTATTTTTTCAAGTGGCGATTGTATTGTGACAAGAATTCTCCGCTTACAATTATGACTATTGTAATGAGTTTAGATTGTCCTCAATGTGCAGTACCATCCTATTTCAGATAATTGATTGTCGATAGAGAGATATATCTCCTAACTATATTATGTGTACACGTTTATTATTGATTTACACTCCATGTGCACGCAACCGATTTTTACAGTGATGTTATAGTTGGCTCTGAAAGATTCTCTACTCATCTTTGACAAGATTACTTCTAGATTTCCTCTGCGCAGACACCTTTATTTTTTCAGTGTGTTTGTTTGTGAAAAGATTCTCTACATTTTGACAGTTATGTTTGATTGTCCTCATGTGCAGACACCAAGTTTTTCAAGTCTATAAGTTTGTTGTGAAAAACTAGTTCATCTACATTGACAGTTTTTTGAGGATGAGCGTCCCCTCATTTCGCCAAGCACACGATATTCTTTTCAAGTGAGTTTGTTTGTTGACAACAGGATATCTCTAACATATTGTGAGACAGTATTTTAAGTGTCCTCGTGTGCGCTACACACCTAGTTTTTCAGTATGTTTGTATATTGTGAAATCATTCTAGCTACATTTTGACATTATTTTGAGTGTCCTCAATGTGCAGGGACATCCATTTGAGTTGTGCACGTGTGCGTATTATTTGTCGAATCTCTCACAACATTTGAACATTATTGAATTGCCTCCATACTGTAAGGCACGACACCCTACTATTATTCGATGAGATAAATGTCGTGTTTGTGAATAATATATCTCTACATTTTGACAGTTATCTGATAAGGTCCTACTAATGGTACCCCAGAATCTATCCCCATGAGTGTATTCAGCGGTATGTGTGTTTTCGTGAATAGTTGAATCCTAGCACATCTGAACAACACGTATATATATCATGATTGTCCATACATGTGACAGACACCCGTGATTTGTTACAGTGTGAGCGATTTGCTTGAGAGTGAAAGAAATCATCGACCCCAGCCAGATAAGTTTGACAGTTAATTATTTATCTACCTCAATGCCGCAGGAACACCTATGTTATTCAAGTTATTATGAAATGAATTTCCTCTTAACAATTTTGATCATGCTTTACCCTTATGATTGTCCTCATGTGCAGACACCTGATTTTATCAGATATGCTTGAGTTTAGATGAAAGATAGCTTCTCGTAGCATTTTTGACAGTGTAGTGTTAATTGTCCTCATGTGCCAAAACACCTATTTACAGAGTATGTTGGTTTGTGAAAATTATTATTAACCTCGGTTAATCATATGACAGTTATTTAGCCCATCTTGACCTCATGTGAGCATAACAATCCTATATATTCATTATAAGTTCGAATTGTGATAAAGGATACAAACCTACAAGATTTCTGATCAGCCTGAATAGAATTATGATTGTCACACATGTGACAGACACCTATTTTTTCAAGTGTGTTATATTTGCTGAAGATTCATCTCAAACAACGCCCACCCACCTCCTTCACCCACCAATTTGACAGTCCTCACTTGTGATTTATCTCAACCACACAGACACCTATTCTCATACAGTGATGTTAGTTTTTTGAAGATTCTCGTACATTTTAAAAACAGTTATTTTGATCTGGTTCCTCCGATCTGAAGCAGACACACTATTTATTTCAACAAGATATGTTTTGTTTGTGAACCACCTTATTTCTCAAACGATTTGACAGTTTTTTGAGTTCCTCATGTGCAGACACATAAATTTTTTCAGTGTGTTGTTTGTGAACCTAGAGAGATTCCCTCTACTCTATTTGACCGATTCATATTTAGTATAGCGACTCTTGCCATACCCCCGAATTTTCTAGCGCCGAAATGCTTTGTTTGTGAACAACTATTCTCTCAGCATTAATTGACTATCGATCTATTTTGAGGTGTCCTCATGGTGCACCGACAACCTATTTTTTCCTAGTGACGTTTGATCCCTCTGTAGGCATGAAACGGAGAATTCACTCTCACAACTTCTGGACCAGTTATTTGAATGTTCCTACTGTGCAGACACCTATAGTTCTATCGAGAGTTGTAAGTTCTGTATTGTTGAAAGAAGTTCTCTACCCAGATTCGATTAGACGAGCAATATCTTTGATTGTCCTCATGTGCAACACCTATTGTTTCAGAGATGAGTTCGCCTCTTTGTTTCGATGAACAATCAAAGAATTCCGTCGTTACATTTTGACCGAAGTTATTTTGAACAGTTTCCATCATGTGCCAGACACGATTAGTTCTTAGCAGGGGTGTTTTTGTTCTGTGAAAGATTCTCTTAAAGCAACATGTCTTGACAGATAATTTTGATGTGAATCCTGCATTAAACAAGAGCGACCATGGTCGCCAGTGCTGTTTAGGGTTCGCTATATAGGATTTCTCAACATCCCGTCCGAACAAGTCCCTGTGAGCTTGATGGTCCTATGTGCAGACACAAGTATTTGTGCACGTGTGGTGTTGCTTTGTGAACCAAAGACATATCCTCTAGCAGATTTTGACAAAGTGTATGCTGGAGTGCTCCTCATGTGCAGGAACACCACTATTTTTTTCATAAGTGTCTAATTTCTCAATACATGTTGACAGTTACTATTGATTGATACACTCACAGGTGCCACGACACATAATTTTCAAGTGCCTTTATATTCGTTAGCCGTGACCGGAGCAGAGATGATCCTGCTACTCTTTATCGGAGACCAGATATATTGATTTCCGCGTCTGTGCAACAACACCAAATATTGCACAGGTAGCGGTCTTGATTTGTATAAGTATCTTCTAGCTAACATTTTTGAACAGTTATCTTTGATTGTACCTCATGTGCAAGACACATAACTTTAGTTCCAATAGTTGTCTGTGAACAATCTCTACCAGTGCTGACAGTTAAAACTTCAGATCGATTACAGGAGAACAAAGGTGATCTCGAGTACTGAACCAGTCACCACTCCCTATGCACAACCCACGATGACGACCTGCTCCCTCCCTACCCGACCACCCGGCGACCACCATTAAGTGCATAGCAGACGCTGCGCTGCAAAGCAAGAACACCAAATAGACGATACAATAGAATTCACTGTGCAGATTTGAATTACCCACAATGTATGATGGTGAACGCGCTGTAGGACTAAACCAAGTATTTCAGAACACTCCAAGCCAGTCATACTCTCGGTCGCCACAGAGCATCTGGAGACGCACCCTATCTGGACAGTATATTTGTACATATCAGGAGACATCGCGAGAAAAGCGACGTCGACCCCAATGTGGAGAAAGAAGAGAATCAGCGAACTTCCCAACAAACGAGTTATTGACATGAGCAGAAACAAGGCACGAAAATTCAATGTGGAAACGCACATAGCTCTTCGGTTGCAATACCACACAACATGAGTGCATCTCGAACCAAATCTTTGCGAGCCATACTAAGTACTTGCACATCCAGACCAACATAATTCTTTTAATATACAATGACAAATTGCAAGATATGACCTATCTAGTCATATTGCATGCAGAATTTACAGTTTAGAACATACTAAGCGAAAGAACGACACCGGAATCTCAGCACTCAACAGGACAATACCTGCTGATGAAACAAAGGAAAATAATTCAACACAATTCGAAGAATATCAAACTCAAGCAATCAAGACCCTCTATGTCATTTCCTAATACATCCAATCTACCCTGCCGGGGACAAGATATCGTTCCTATTTATGCACCTACCAGCCTATCCACCATTTTCGGCCGAAGTGAGGTAGTTAGCCGACTGAGTTCATCAATTGCTTGCTACGACTCACAGAAGAAACTGTGATGAATACAAGTCTCGATCAGTTTGCCTGCATACGAATATAGAGTCGCACTTCTAACCTGAGCAGCATCCACCCAACATATGTATACATTTCATCATTAGCAATCCCGAATGTTTGCCGAAACAATTCAAGCCATAACAGATATTTGGTCGTTTTAATAAACACGTTGGGTCAACTCGACCAGTTTCCGAGACACGCACACTCCTTGGACATTCCCGCTGGGCAAACTCGAGAGAAGTATATAAGTTTAGAAATAACGATGAAACCCAACAAGAAACGGCATAACCAGCACGAGAAATGTATCCGACAACCATACATTTCTATTGTTGACGGGAATGGAAATCCGATCTAGTTCATCAGCGAAAAGCGATTATCGAGGATGTATGCGATGTACGAACAGCATCATATATTTGCTGCCAAATAATACACGTACTTGTACAAGAACATAATGTTAGAAGTGAACGTCATTCCGGGATCATTAATGGTGGATGGAAATGGGTACCCGCCGTCAAGTCACGGCCTACACTCACGAACACACCCTAACAAACTCAACCTGTCCTACCATGACACACCACTCAGACAGTAGTGAACTCCCCACTACAATGAAATACCTCTACACACCACACGCAAAACACGAAGCAGCCTATGAGAGAAGCAATTGCCACTGCACCGCTACCACCAACCCAAACCGTACAAGCTCAGCAAAGAACGGATTTTCAACTATATATCCGTTTCGAGCGATAAACCGAGTAACTGCACCCAACGTCAAGAAGTCTAAAAGTCCCCGAGTACACACTCCGTCTTCGAGACAATCCAATTCTCTATTAAACGCGCGAATTATCACAAACGTCACGGCCGACAGAGTTCCGTCGCTTACAAGCACACGCTATTCTAAACCCTCTAAACCCGTGGGATTGAGATATGCGGCCCCGAAAATCATGCAACATGTTCGGAACTAGCCCACATGATGTAAAGGAACACTCAGCGACGCGGTCACCGGGACGCGCTTACGCAACTATGCAGGTTAACATCGTAGGTTATTATGATCAAGCACGAGCAGACAATATATTGAGGATATGACCAAGGAAAGACGAGAACCGGACCAACTGGCGAATATGGCGACGCCGCAGCCCACATTCATGTAGTCGATGGCCCATGCCAATACTGCTGATCGCTGCTGACGCTGCATTGGTGATCTCACAAAGCGCACCTCGTGAACAGATGTAGATCATCTCAATCAGAAGCCCATTAGATAGCGTGTGAATAGACCGGCAGAGCCGACCGTCTACGCTATCCCGACCATCATTGCTAACAATAGCATGCGACTAACGACGTATCCGGCATGATGAGTACCGTCGCGTAACTATGGGCACGGTCCCGCTGATGAGTGCTGCTGAGCCTATATAGCCTGCGTCATGGATCCTTTGTTCGCGCCTAGAAACAAGGAGCACAAAGTGCAACCCAATAGCAGATTAACAGATTGCACAGCCATGTTAGCTGTGAGGGTCGCCGCTGTGAGGCGAAGGCTCATAGCTGGATGTCCGAGCAAAAGTTACTGATTAGGATCCTTTGCGTTCATCAAGGTCTGAGAGAGCACCGCTGCACAAGCAGATGCAAATCACAAGCCAGCATAGAGGTTAGGAACCGCTCAGGAGAGGGACTATCTTATATGCGTCTGACAACGTGTTCTCACTTTCTGAATACCTTGTTCCGAGAGGAGACGCGTGCCAAAAGCATATGTATGATCCCGAATATATTAAAGCACAGGACACACTGAGATTCAGCCGGCGTAATATGAAGGCCCAGTCTGTGGAAGTCAGCAAGGTTCTGATGAGAAACCTTTGCTACGCTAGGTTGAAGAGAGCACCGTGCCATAAGCAGATACCAGATATATAGCCCAGACAACTGTAGTTCAATCCGCCCGAAGGAGCCAATCTTGATTTACATTCTGCAAGAGTTAAATCTGATGGAATCCTATTTGTTCGCGTGAGAGCGGTATAAGCACCGTTGCCCAAAAGCATAAATTAATCTAAATAAATAGCCCTATGGACAACCTGAGCTTCGCCGCTAGAGAAGGAATATCTCGACTATCTGCAAGGTTCTGTTAGGATCCGGAGTTCGCGGAGAGGACAGCACCGTGCCCAGCACAGATGAACAATCATAGACCAGCATGAGTCTGACACGTGCTTCAGAGAGCGACTTACTCTAGCTGATATCTGGCAAAGTTCTGTTTGGATTACGAGTTTCGAGGCGAAGAGGAGCACCGATGCCAAAGACAAAAGGACAATCATTAGCCAGCTACCCGAGGGGCTGACCATCAGTCTAGCCCCTATCCTCGATAATCTCGCAAGGGTTACTGCTACTGATCCCAGAGTCTCGCGCGTAAGAGTAAGCTACCGCCTAGCCCATAGCTATGATGACTAGATCGAGTTTTAAGCGACACCTCACTGCACGTATTACCGCACGCTCGTATAGCGAGTTATAATTCAAATACTCTGGCAAGATTTGGTTGAATCCGGAGTTCGCGGAGAGGGACACCGCGCAATAGCAGGATCTGACAACATCATAGCCCAGGCGACTCAGGCTTCTTCCGTGAGAGTCGTATCTCGGATATCGGCAAGGTTCTTTGGGACGAGTCACTTTGATTCGAGGAATAGAAGGCACACTACACCAGCACCTGCCAATTGCCCAGATAGAACATATTATGAGACACTGGCGGACCTATGGTTCCTGCTCGAGGGAGGCTATTAACACTCGATATCGCCTAAAAGTTCTGTTGCAGGATGCGACTGGTTTCCGCGATAGAGCAGGAGCAGCCAGTGCCATAGGCAGATGCCAATAAAGAGCACGGGGCCTGAGGTGAGCCGCTTGTCAGGCGGAGTGCCTATCTACACAGAGTTATGCTCTTGCAAGTCTTATCTGTTGGTATCACAGGAGATCGCGGCGAGAGGCAGCACCGTGACAAGAGCATTTGATGAAATCATATAGCCAGCTCCCACATCTGAGGTGCCTGCTCATGGAGGCATATCTCGAATATCTGCGAAAGGTTCTGTCTAGATCCGGAGTTCGCTGGCAGTATGGAGAGTACACCGCTCCAGAGTGCACATGAGCAATACATCATAGCCACAGCACTGAGGTATCGTCGACCGCGAGGGAGATATTTCGACTATCTGCTAATTGGTGTGTGATCGTCTCCGGATCCGGATGTTCCGTCTGTGAGACGTAGAGCAACCCGTGCCAATGCTAGGATGGAACAATCATAGCCAGGCAACTGAAGTTCTCCGCTGAGAAGGAGGCTATCTCTGCGAATATCTGTCAAGGTATTTCTGTTGGATCATTCTGTTCCTGGGAGACAGTGCATCCGTGCCAATGCGCAGTATATGAACCCTTAGTAGCCAGAGTGGCACTATGGTTCGCTGCCTACAGGAGGGGAGGCTATCTCGATATCTGCAATAGGTTCTGTTGGATCGGATCGTTCGCGGGAGAGGCAGCACCGTGCCAAGTAGCAGATGCCAATTATAGCCGGCACATAGAGAGGTGCGCTGCTCACGGGAGGCGTATCTCGAATATCTGCAAGGTTCTGTTGGACCGGAGTTCCGAGAGGAGCCACCGTGGCAATGCAGATGCACTTAATCATAGTCCAGGCACTGAGTTTCGCTGCTCAGGAGGCTTATCTCGATACTTTGCAAGGTTCTGATTCTTGGAATCCGGGTTCGCGGGAGAAGAGCACCGTGCCAAGCCCAGGTTGACAGTTGAGTCCCACTTCGAGACCGGTCAATAATGTAGTTACAGTAATACTCGATGAATCAATTTATCAATCCTCTCCATGTTTCTCAAGTGTACAGAACTTAGGACAACAGACTACGGCAATCGTAGTCTTGATTGTGGTATCACTACATGTAACATTGCTAATGCTGCAATAGTTCTGAGGATGAGTGGCTATACTTGCGAATGTCAAAGCTCAACAGTTGACAGTCTCGAAGAGTGGATCTCAAACCCCACTAAAAAAAGTGTACAACCGGAAATTAACATAACCTACAAAATCGGTGTGGTCATAGATGAGTTCCTTAAAGAGGCGTCATTAAAAAATAGATCCATTCACAATCTCTTGCATTGTTCTTCGTCATTACGTCATTACGATGACCCTGCTGTAATGGTCAACCACGCGATTGGGATTCTCGATCGGGAGATGTCCAAAGTCGCGGATGGGCGCGCGCCGCATACCTTCCGGCTCTACAGTACGGTGGCAAAGAAACTTTGTGTCTTAGCACGCTTTCTTCAACGATGGCACAGACGGAGATGTCGTGAAGAGGGAAAACAATTGTCATCGCATACAGGTTCTTCTAATTTTGCCCCTCGATGGCAAGGAGTGACTAACGATTTCTGTCCCTACAACGAGCAAGGCGAGATTACGCAATGCGTTTAAGAGACCGTTTCAAGGGCGAGTTGCCGTCAGTGGAACGAATTCCATACGTACCACAATAGATCTACGCCTGGCGAGATGTGCCACCTCAAAATCAATATGGACAAGCACACACCACGGTCCTCCAGAGACTGTGTGCCAAACTCCGCAAAAAAAAAAATGGGCGCACGGTTCGACGAGGCTTTGCTATGGTTGCAGTTTCCAGCCATGAGAACGCAAGTTGTTTCTGTAAATCCGTGACCTAAATGCAAAAGCAATTAATCATCCACAATTTGCTTAGACGAGCAATACGTACCCAACCCGCACCCGGAATATCCTTTGCGCATGAGCCCAAAATAATATTAGCAACTGGAAGTGTAACGTGGGTTAGGCCGTACGCACAACTTGATTACGACCGCTGACGATGGTTCTTCTTTCCGGACGAAACTCTGCAGACAGTGTGTCGAGCGAAAAATGTGTCAAGAAGATAAACACAATACAAGAGGATTTTGTCTAGGTCTAGGACTCGGCATAATTATGTAACATAAAATTCCCTTGTCCGAGTGTAACTGAGTTCGCCTACCAGTCGGGCTCAGGTTAATGGAACAGTGCCACAAATGGTGGTGACTCGCAGGCGAAAAAACAGTTGTTCTCAGAATAAAGATGCAATTGCCTCTTCAGGCATGCATGTGAGTCTGCATCAAAATACTTGAGTTAGTGAAGACTGCACATTGCCATGAATCAGTTTCATGATGTGTGAGTTCTGGCCATTTCAAATACTATTTGAGATGGCCATTGCCTCGTTCAGTTCATGATGTGGAGACAACAATCGACATCAGTCTGGTCCAAGATTGTACATGAGAGAATATTGTCAATATGATTTCAATCGTATTACAGTTTGTAACTAATTATTTCGACCCGGTCCGTAGCGTCTGTAACAAACGAATGATGAACCACTATGGAATAGAGTGTTCCTGCCTCCCGGCCGATTTTGTTTAAATTGTGATCTAATGCAGGATTTAGCAGCCTCAGTCGCTAGTACTCGGACCCGCCTAAGGCGTCTGATGACTTCACAGACAGCCTATCACAGTGAATCACAAATGGACTATGCGGGTGCAACACCTAAAACATGAGGCAATGAGCCAAGAATTCAATTCAGTATTTTCTGAGTTAGGTGCCCTTTAAGTTAATTACTATTTCGCTCTCCTCCATTCCTTTTTCGTCTTTAAACGTCACTTCAGTATAACACCTAGTCCTGCTGTTAATAAATCAGCATCAATATTTTAAACGAAAACAAGCAAGCTCTTAGAGAACAAACGTTTGGCCTATACTACAAACCGACGCCTGGAGACTACCTATAAAAAAATTGAATGTAAATGTGGTGACGATGAACCTAAAGCGATCCTTGCACCACATGGTTGTAAGTCAGCGGAGACATCATTTCAAATTGAAAGCATGAAAGCCTGGATTCCACCAATAAATATCTCATTATTGATGAGAAACAACATGTGTGGACTCAACTGATCTGCTGCTAGCAAGTACATTTAATTGCACAGAAACACCAACGCAAACTCGCGCATCAGAACCTCTACAACCCGATTCGAGCTGGGTAATTGTTTATATTATACCTGGTCCTCCGAACTCTGTAGAAGGATACGATCATATCGTTCAGCGAAAGAGCGCCTCCTTCCGCTTTCCTCCCGTGTGTGCTCGGAAATAGATAGGGTGCGAAGTGCAACTCACAGATCACCAGCAACCGCATCCCCCGCCACAAGTTGAAGCACGCTCACTGTCTGCCCCCCCTCGTATGTTGCGACAACCGGCTATCTTCTGTTGGCGTCATTCAGGCTCTACTTCCCGCTGAGAAACGGAGGGCATATGCCAACGGCAAGACTCGAGAACGAGCATCCGTCTCAAAACAGTGTAGAGTCCGCAATCGCTTACGCGTTTAGCGTCTCGCGCCGATGCAGTTGTAACTTCGTGGTACGCGCACCATGTTGTCCATCCCGGTAATTTGGACTATGTAAATTGACGCACGTTTTCCATACTACTCGCGCTCGTGCTCATCTGAATTTATGCACAACATATATGACTTTCTCTATTCTTCGTTCGGTCTTCACAAGCTTCTTCTTACCTCCGTGACCGAGACCGTACAACTAGAACGCGTTAATCTCGGCAGTCTGGATGTGTTTTTAAAAAATTACTAATGTTGAAGACCCAAATCGATCTACGACAGTTTCTCGTAGGTGATAAGATGGAGTGGCTCGCAATCGTCTGTGCGACGGAGGCTCGACGCCCGTATGGAGGCGAGGTCATAATACCTACACACACCAAAGAAGCGATTTGCCTACCACCATGTGCGTGCCGCGTCCCAGATTCTAGCGAAGGAGTGTCGTTTTCTGTCCCCCTCTTGTGTATTATTTTCTGCAAAGACGCAAATACACCCACCCAGCGTACATCCACACGCGCCGCTTAAGTACGACTTCTGACAAAGTTCTGTATTAAGATACAATTTCTGCTGTAGCTTTCGTCTTTTTCGCTGATTTCCCCATTTTTGCGTAAAGCGAATATTGTTGTCCCGACTGAGTTAGTTGTTTGCTATTTGATTCTTCTACCATATAATCATCATGTCAGTCTCTTTCATTCAATTACCGACACTCAACGCGGCATGTAGTCTAGAGATGTGCAGCACTGTGCAGTAGTGTTCGCTTTTCAAAGGTCCTTGACAAGAGGCCCTCAAGGAAACTGTCATGGGGACACATGCATCGAGTTTGACGAAACCGGCCCTAGAAGATCGTCTGGCGACCGACAGCTAGCGCACATGGTGCTTGTGCACATGAGAGTTGCACGCCTCAGTAAGTTCGAAATCATCGCCATGGGTGACGTCACACTCTGCCCCAATCAGGAAAATGATCGGACAAGTCACGATCTCAATATTTACAATGTCGTTACCAAGACGATCAACAAACAACGAACCAGCTCACGCATCTACATTGAACATTAACGTACATCATATTCGCTTGTTGCATCACATAGAAAACATGGAGGCAAAAACACACGCACGACCATACAAACGAAATCTGCTAGACCTCGATCACCGCGTAATCAATTGTCGGATCCTTTACTGAGCTTCTCCGAGGTGCGTCACGCTCCTCTATCGACTGATTTTCATGAAGATATTGTAGAGACCCATGCCACAACATCGCAGCCACTTCATGGAAAATCAGACGCCTCTCGAACCAGATTACGTTCAAGACCTGGGTGGAGAGTTTTTGCTCCCAGGAAACCACCCATCTTCGGACAACCAACAAGACGCACAAGTAACCTCTCGCCGTACGACGATGCAGGCAAACAACGCGACATAAACAGCACTATGAAGACGGTGTGTTCCCATCCCAGAGTGCCGTCGTCATATACCGAACATTGTACAGCAGAATTGATGCAAGCGGTCTTCAGTCTCAAACAGATGTCCGTGCTCACAAATTTGTACCAGACCTCGTGCACCTACTGCAGAGATCTACCTGGTATGCAATGACTATCCTATTAAATGCTATCAAAGACTATACGTGTCTTCTCTAGAATCAAATCCGACTAGCGTTTGTGGCTCCCCAACTCTTAAAAATCCTCGTGAAAAAGGTGTCTCCCTTGTTCGCGTGTATGATTGGTGGCCCCGAGCGCTCGTCTCGGTATACGTCTATCCCGTGTTTACATCACTCCGACGCTGGTACAACGAAGCCGTTCATCGAAAAAGTTCGGTTCATACGCCCATGCGGCTTCAAAATGCCATAGTGAGCTCCATATGAACCAATAACGAGTTTTGAGTCATCACGAAATATGATGGTGGGTATCCAAGCATGAGGAACACTACCATGACATCAGAATCTTTCAGTTACTCGTAATCAGCGACTGCTCAACACTCGTACTTTGCAACATGAGCTAGGAAATTCTAGTCCCTCCCACAAGCAGTACATGAGAGACAGCGCACTCGCAAAAATGGAAACTCACTTGCGTCCAGATTAACAGATCTCGTCTCCAGTTAACACAGTCTCGCGCGAGCCCTCCTCCAGGCGCACTATTCCCGGCAATAGGTAAAATCAACAGCGTGTCCGAAGTAGAGAAAGACAAAGCGAACTCCACCGTTTCGCGAGTCTGATCCTCTATCTATGAAAAGTCAAACCCGGTCGATGAAAACTCGTCCTTCAGACTTTGGTTCCAGTCCCGGAGTCCCCAGCGAGAATGATTGTCGTGCTCTCTTTATCAGCGTAACTGCCTATGCAAAAGCCCAACTGCGAGCAAGCTAAAGAAACAAATCCCTCGACATTTCTGTCACATCGCGAACAATGTGCAGCTTGTGAGAAAGGCCTCTAGAGGCAGTGATATTACGAGGCCCCAGGGCACCCTCACACATCTTTGACACGAGCCCGACCTTCACCTTACATCACAATCACGCCTTTGCATTGTCTATCCCAGAAAAGGTCCTTGTTATCGATCCGAGCCCTTACACAACTATTTTCTCCCGTGGATAAAAGTTGACTATCCCGTCAAACGTACACCTGCGGCTAATCCACTTGTGTGCTAACTTGTCTCTCCATCCCATCGCCTGGACAATGGTTCCTCCCCGTACTGCTCTGCCCTCGTCTATGACAGTGCCACATCCTTACAGAAGATTCGTCTAATCAGGTTGAAGATACAAGCGTGCTGTCGCTACTATCAGCGAAGGAAGACAAAGAATCGTTTCTTGACAACATAAGGTGCGCCTCACTCTTCATGGTTCTAATCTATGTTGTTTGAAATGTCTCTGCGATGCACGTAGAAAGAGTCCACTCCTCCTTTCTACCTGGCAAACCTAACAACGCACGCCAACTCAGACTTGTCTAGCTGTATAGTTCTCCAGGGATATCGCGGTATATCGCTAAGAATTACCTGGGAGTAGCTCGTCATTCGGGCGTATAGCGCAGAGTTTCTCCCGTGAGAAGAGGCAGACGGTCTCAGAAGTACATTCAAGACTTCGCACATCCCTACGCCCTAAAGCCTCTTCTCGTATAACTTCATCATCCTCCCAAAACATATCTCCACCGTTACAACTCATTTGCAAGAATTCTTTTACACCTTTTTGACGTTTGTGCAGATTATTTAAAGTCCAGGATATGTCATCTGAGGGACTACTATTGCTGAATATATGGCGCCAACTTTGTCGTCCTCGCAATGTGATCCGCGGACAATGGATACCACCCCCTGATGTGTACCATCCAATATGCATCGGCGATGCGTTTTTAGCACTATTGTTCTCTACACCCTTATAATGACCTGGCTGGTGTTTCGAGCCCACTCTCAGCCCGCGTACGGTGCTTTTTTCCCGTATCATCCCGTGTAACACAAGGCGATTCTGTATGAACGGAGGAATGCCCATCTGAAACAATGGATGTGAGCTCGTGCACCATCTCTCATGTCCAGACCAGATCTAGTAAAAGCCCAGTCCGGGACTTACCTCCAGCAGAACCCGCAACACAATTCCAGCGAGCGACTACTCTGGTTGATCATATTTTGCACATGATAATTTGCCACTTGTTCCCGCTCATATGAACGCACGTAAAGGACATATGATAAGATCAGCGCCATATAAACACTCCGAGATGACACATCCATATGCATTACTGAGTGAGCAGTAAGAATAAAATTAAGTTACTTCGACCATGTAGAATGAGATTGATCTTTCACACTATAATTTATTCAAAATGAGCTGTACTTAAACTGATTTCACTCTTGATCAGAACTATCCAAAGTGCCACACGGTAGTAGGACATTAATTGCAAATGTAACTCCGAGTCGCTTCTGCTGATATTTGTCTCAAGTGTATCAGAGACTAGTTACCGGATGAGTGCCACGAACAACTTGGCGAGTGCCCGCTCAGCGATCGTCGCTCGGGCATCGCGGACATTATTGACACAGATAGTGCAGAACGACTGGCTTAGAGTATTCCGACTGATGATGGTTAGACAGCGCCCAACTATACATTCTGAGAACAGCGAGAGCACACCAAAACGCATGATAATATTGCACGAGCAATTGTGAGACCAACACCACTTGCAGGTTTAACAGTTCAAAACACAATCAACGAAGCAATGCTGCATGGTTCGCCATCACCACGAGATTTCGGATGTCATCGTTACAGCGATATTGAGCAGAACAAGCAACGACGTGGCTCCCCGGGTTTTCGAGTTAAAGTGTTACCTCCAAAGAAAAGCGCTATGCGCGTGCGTGAAGTTTACTTATAGCGCCACCTAACTTTCAACCACCTCAAGACAGGAAATCTGACAAGAGTACAACACGCTTATACAGCTCTCTCCAGTCACTACAAATACCAGCAATTCGCGTGTTGTGTTGTGAATCAAAATACGCAGAAGACGCATTTCTATTGCCTTTCCGGAACCTCCAATTCTCTCCATGACACGCACTATTTTAGTAGAGTGTTCCAGTTGAACAAGTTTGTGGGAAGCTTATTAACTTGCACTCCCATGTGCATATCAGTATCGGAGAACCTCTACAAATAACAGATACCACGTGTGCGAAATGATCGCATACTGGTATAACTACGTCGAAAATCACCATTGCTCATTTCACAACGAACCCCTTACAACAGCGACACCCATCGTTGATGCGGCACTGCAAATTATCCACTGCTGTAAATATCGACATGCTTACACCGATCAATGGTTATTACGGACACCAAACCCGGGTAGCGCTCGTGGGACCAGACAGCTATCCGTGCGTTAGTTGTACATGCAAATTGCTATTGAAGTGCGAGTTGCTTCACTGTATAGTACGAGTTAGGCTCGAACGCGCTTTCATGAGCAACTTATTTGGTCGGAATCTTTACTTAGCTTATAATAAACCCGCCTTAATCACACCGAGGTTCGTTAACGGTCCGAACCGGATTAAAACATGTTTACTTCTACCCGTCGTGAAAGCCTGGTGCGTCCGATAGAGATCACCCAAGTACCATTGGAATTGTCCCAATGCGCTCCGTCGTGAGCGCGCCAGAAGGCTTGAGCATAACTCCAACCGTACGACATCCGAACATAGCGGACAACCATCTATCAACCCTGAACCCAATCGGGCCAAGGCTATCATACAGAAAGATCCGGACATAGAGAATGCCTCGTAAAGATCCATAAAAAGAGTATTCTGTGATCAAACTTATAGGATCGTGAAAGATTCTAGCCCGGATCCTGGAATATATTCGCGAGGACGTGCACGCCAACAATTCGAGCGTCGAATATCTGTTGGTTCTCTGTAACCGCGACCACCAACGTGTGTGAACATTAAGGCGTCACAGAAATCTCCGGGCATACGGCAGGGCGCTTGCCTCTACTGATAATACCAAGTGTATCAGGATCGAAAGTCACAATGAATCAATAACAGCTCCGAGAAATCAGACAGCCACACCTATCAACAAGTCCTACTACTTATGTGCCATGACATCGGTTTCTCGACGGTGAGTACGACGCAGTCCATTCACGGCACCTCATATCCAAGCGCTGTGGTGACAAGCGTGTCAACGTCTCATCCAAGGCTTGATCTAATCCACGAGTCAGGCGTCTCCCAATGGAAGTTGGGGCGTGCCACCGACCATGAGCTACGATCTACTTACTGAAAAGATATTATATCAGTCGTCATCGCATTAGCCTCGCGAGACAATAATCATACGACCACTCTTTTTGACCCGGTTAACCCCGCCAAGAATTCGACTGATCAGCACCGACCCCTAAGAAACGCCCAACGACCCTTCGATGTTGAAGCTTACAAGGAATATCGAAAAGACGCTGCCATCAGCAATGGCCTCGTCATCAACACCAACGACGCTGTTAGCCATCAATTATTCTCAGATCTGACACATAGCCAAACAGTTCTCGCAAGCTGAAGTCAGTTTCTCCCTTTTCCCTATTGTCGACATGCCATGCTTTACGCGACAAGCGATCCGACGTCTCCCGTTCGCGCTGCCGGGAAACAGACGTACCCCAATTTCATCTGGAAGAATGCGGGCTGCGGGGGGCCTTTCGTTCGGTGAGGAGACGGATAACCATAGGAGCTTATCATAAACGCGGAAATTTTAATATATCAGAAGCGGGCCATTTAGTAAAATAATGATCCTGAATCCTTTTACAACTCTTCGAATTTTCCACTAACAGTCGCGCGGAACAAATTTAAATAGGTCACACTCAAGGTAATTCCCTTGTCCGTGTGTATATCACACGTAAGAAATTTGGTGAAGAATGTGGAAGAAAATGCTAGTCGCAAAATTATAGACTCCCAGAAAGGATGTAGGCCACAGTGGTAGCAACCCGAAGAGATTATAAGTGGAGGATATGGTAGCTAGATGAGAGTGTTTTCTTTCGGTACGCATCGATCGTGGGGTCCTTAATTTTGCGACTGCATTTTCTTCCTACATTCGTCACCATAAAAAAAAAATTTCATTAACTGTGTGTAACAACACGGACAAGGGAATTACCTTGAGGTGTGACTTTTAAATGTTCCCGACGACTGTAAAGTGGAAATTCGGAAGAGTGTAAAGGATCAGGATCATTATTTTACCTAATGGGAACCCGTTCTGATAAAATCTCCGCGTTTGATAGCTCTATGGTTATCCGTCTCCTCACCGAACGAAGCCCCCGCAGCCGCATCTTCCAGATGAAATTGGGGTACGTCTGTTCCGCACCAACGGGGCGTCGTCGCCGCATGCATGTCGTGGAAAGAGAACTGATCAGCTGCGAGAAACTGTTTGGATTTCAAGAACTGAGAATAATGAGGCAACAGCCGTCGTTGGTGTTATGACGGGCCATTGCTGATGCAGCGTCCTCTTCGATATTCCTGTGTAGCTTCAACATCGGAAGGTCGTTGCGTCCTAGGTCGTGTGATCAAGCGATCTTGGGGGGTCCGCGTAAGTCGTCTGGATTACTGCTCTTCAGATGGTGTTAGTGACGCTGAAAACCAGCTTGATGTATGCGGCTTGTCGCACTTATATGAGAGCGCGAGCGATTAATATCCCCTCTCTCGCAGGTGCGGACAACGTCTTCGAAATCCGTGATGGACTCCCACCGTATGCCTTAATTACGGACTTCCTGTTATTGTGGATTCGCATACATTGGTATATCCAAGTGGAAGTGCTATGCCGAGAGATTTCGTGACCCTTATCGTTCACCGTTGTGTCCGCGCCTACAACCACTTTGCGAATTGTGAGCGAAACCTCTCCCGTAATTCAGGAACTCGCCTAATTTGATCATTAGTATCGAACTCCTTTTATGACTCGATCGCGATGACATTGAACCGAAGCAAGTGAAGATGTTTGCGCCGTGTTCATTCGACGAGCAGATACATCTCCACCTGTACTGTCCTCTATGGACGCCCGGACTTCCACTGGTACGTTACCTCCGAGACACAAATAGTCTCATGAAACTGGGTTTCTCGAGCTAACTCCCGTACAATAGTGAACAAACACCTTCAAAGCAAATGTCATGTCAATCCCCCCACCCCCCCAATAGGGCCCGCTCACGAGCCCACCGGTTTGTTTCGTCCCGGAACGAGGACGCTTCGTGTTTGAAGATCGTTTCGAGTTTTCCAGTTTTGCGAACATCGCAAACGTGACTTGTAGGTTCCCATCTAATCCACCTGGAGTAGCATTTACTACTTCCCCCACAAATTGTTCAGAACATCCTCTAAATATGCGTGTCCCTGGCAGAGATTGAGTCCGGAAAAGGCATAGACAATGCTCTGCGTATTATTTCCCTCTTCATCCCAACACGAATCGGATGAGTTGGGGCTCTGAAAGTTTTGTTGACCTCTTCGATTCCCGAGTGGTTAGAAGGCAGAAAACTTCGCACGGCTATTGTAAACCTCAACCCGGGAGACCCTTCCTGCTCAATATGCTACGAATGACACTCGGATCTCGTGGTTTGGAACACAGGTTGCTCTGATGTACAACTTAACGCGGCAAGTGGTTGTCCCATGCTGGCCGCAATACCTCGTTTTGCCCTTTCGCTGGTTTATGTATGTGGCTTGCTACATTCATCGTTCGGACCTCTAGCCGTCTTTCTGCTACGTGTCCCATATGTCGAGCCCGACCGCGAAATCGAGGATGCCATTGTCGTGCACTCATCGGAACTCTCTGAAAGCACTTGAGACAAATATCGGCAAGACAGACACGAGCTCAAACGCCTCCATTGGGCACTGTGTTCTCAAAGATGGAAACGTTGAAGTACTCTTTTTGAATACAATGGTGGACATCATCACAATCTAATGTGCGAGTCATTTTTTTCTTCTCACCGGTGCATTGGATGCATCTCCGAGTTTTGGGCCGATCTTTCAATTCCTTACGCGTTCTTGGCGCGGGAACAGTGGCATCAATCCGCAATACCGATCAACCGATTTCGCTCTGGAATTGTGCGGGTTCTGCTGGCGAGTCCCACGCATTTTCGGATCTGGTCTTAACCATGGAGATGGTGAGCGACATTCATTTTCCAATGCATCCTCCGCATCAGTCGCTTGTTAACACGGGTGATACGAAACGCGCGCTGAGAGTGGGTCGAACCAGCCAGTTAAGGGTGTGGAACATGTGCTACGATGTGACATATTGGACTGGTACACGCAGTATCCATTCGGTCACTCCAGGCGAAGTTGCCGCCATTATTTGATTATCATCAGATGCATCTGGACTTTAAATAATCTCACAAATAAACAGGTGTAAAGAATTCTTGACAATGAATTTGTACGCGTGGAGATATGTTTGGGATGAATGATTGAAAAACGAAGGTGAACCGAGCGACTGATGCTTCTGACGCGTTGCTTTCCGGGACTGATGCGAATGAACTGACGTACCCGATAGAGTAATCCCGATATCTGGAAGACACTACAAGCTCCAGTTGGGCGTCCGTTTTGGGTTGCGCGAGGAGGATCGATTTTTCACTGATCGCGAGCATTTCCAACAACAAAGTTTTGAATGAAAGAGGAGCGACACTTTTGTCAAGAACATTCTTGTCTTCTTCGCTGCTAGCGACACGCTTGTATCTCTCCTGATGACGAACTTCTGTAAGGATTGTGACTGTCATGGAGGCGCAGTACGGGTACACCTCGCAGCGATGATGGAGAACGTGCACGCCGAGGTGTAAACAGTCTGATGATCGACAACTTTTATCCAAGACAATATGTGGAAGGGACTCGATCCTACAAAGGACCGTTGGGGTGACATGCAAAGCGTGATTAGGAAAGGTGAATTTGGGCTGGCCAAGGTGGTGCGATCCCGTCCTTGAGCCTTTCCACAAGCGCAATTGTTGCGTTTCGCAATCGTCGAGGGATTGTTCTCTTCTCAAGGCGCCTTTTGCGCGATCACTGGAAAGCAGCGCAAATCTCTCCCGGGAAACTGGACAAGTCCTAAACGAGTTCATACGCCCGCGACGAAGGACTGTAGTCTGTGTGAGTTATAGGTTTCGGGCACACCGAGTTTCGCTTTAGTCCTCTCTTCACTCGAAGCTGTTGAAATGGCAGTCTTTGGGAGAATGCGATAATGTTCGGCGCATGAGGCTGACGGAGCTCAGGCGAGATGTTCATCGAGTTCTTTGGAGGACTTAGGCGCTTCTACTTTACTGATGTAGCAGTGTGCTTTAAGCTGAGGTACGTCCGATCTCTATCGAGAAGGAGTTTTCATTTGGCGAGCGGTCCCCTGTCCGCTTGGTGGGGTATGAAACCCCCAAGCTCATGTGGCCAGTACATAGAGCACGTTCGCTGACAACCTGTTGGTCATGCTTGGGTATCCCAATCATATTCGGATCGACCAACCCGTTTGGTTTCAGGAGCTCATAGGCATGAACGCGCGCACGAACTTTTTCGAGGAACGAGGCTTCGTTGTACCAGCGCTCGGACGTGATGAACACGGATAGACCGTAATACCGAGACGGGTGGCCCCCAATCATCACGCGACAAGGAGACACCTTTTTCACAGAGGACTTTTAGAGTTGGGGAGGCCAAAGCTTAGTCGATTGATCCTAGAGAAGACACTCATACTTGAATGAATTAAAGGATTAAGTATTCTTCAGGTAGATTCTCTGCAGTGGTGCAGTAGGTTGGTACAGCTTTGTGAAGAGGACCATCTGTTTGAGACTGGAAGACGCTTGCACAATCTCTGTACAATTGTTCGGTAATCGACGACGCACCTGGGATGGGGACAACAAACCGTCTTTCTAAGGCTGTTTTATGTGCTTGTTTCTGCATCGTCGTACGGCGAGATGTTCTTGTGCCGTCTTGTTGTTGTCGAAGATGGTGGTTTCCCTGGGAGCAAAACTCTCCCACAACAGCTGAACGTAATCTGGTTTCCTGAAGCTCCTGTTTCCATGACTCTGCGATGTGTGCATGTCTCTACAATATCTTCTGAAATCAGTCGAGGGAGCGTGGACCACGCTCGGAGAAGCTCGTAGGATTCGACATTGTGATTACGCGGTGAATCGAGGTCTAGCAGATTTAGTTTGTATGTCGTGCGTGTGTTTTTTCTCCATGTTGTTCCTCCCCCCCCCCCCTCTCTAATGTTGATGCACAAGTGTTGATGTCTTATGTTCAATGAAGAGCGTGAGCTGGTCGTTGTTTGTTGATCGTCTTGAATAAGCTTGTAAAAATTGAGCATAGTTCACTTCCGATCATTTTCCTGTTGGGGCAGCTGTAGTTAACTCAACTTCGAGGCGTGCAACTTCATGTGCACAAGCAACCATGTGCGCAGTGTCCGGTCCGCGACGATCTTCATGCCGGTTTTCGTTCAAAGCTCGATGCCATGTGTCCATGACCAGTTCCTTGAAGGGCCCTCTGTCAGGACCTTGAAAAAAGCGACCCCTGCACAGTGCAGCATCTCTAGACATCGCGTAGTGTCGGGTACGAATGAAAATGGATGAGATGACATTTGTGCGATCAAATAAACATAAATATGTGGAAGCTTCCTTTAACGAGCAATATATGAGGTGTCAGGGAAAGGATGAAAAAACAGTACAAGAAAAGCTTCTATATCTAAGGAGCTCTTGATATGATGTCTCTAGCCTCGCACTCGTACGCTTCGGAATTAGTGTTGTGAGCAGAAACTATACCAGGGGGCGGACACACGGAGAGAGATGAATATGGACGGCAACGCACATGGGTGGTAGGCACCCTTGGGTACCTCCGTCGAACGTCGGAGCCCCCATATCGAGAATCTGTCGTGATCGATTTTGGGCTCTCTCCACGACACGGGTATTACTCTCTCGCACCTCCAAAAGTTTAGGCGGAGTTCGCGCCCGGCTGCTCAGCAAGAGAGCTTATCGCCTCCGGACTGGTTTGGCGATAAAGTTATATTGTCGGGGGGGTAGCTTGGCGCTATAAACCGAGTGTATATTGGCCGCGGGAGCCCCACATGTACCTGCGCATGTACCGTGGGCTAAATACCCGCATAGCAGCGAGTGCGGTAGGACCGTTGAAGGCTAGTTGCGGCCGGGGGACGATCGACTTCCGTCTTTATTGGTATGTCGGGTCCTCGGGGTTCACGAACTGTGGGACGAACGGATACGTCATTTTGGAAACATTGTACGTGCACGTGCCGCGTGTGGACGATTCCCATCTACCAGGATTGGACACACATCGCTAGGTTAGTGTGTAGCACCGTGTAGCTAGTAGGCTAGAATGACAGTGAGAGAGAACCTGCATGCGGCGCTAAACCGTAAGCATTGCGACCTATACTTTTACGGACGCTCGTTCGAGTTGCCGCACCGTCGGCTGAATACGCCACACCCCGTTGTTCGTCGAATACGAGGGGGGGCAGACAGTGAGCGTGTTCATGGTGGCGGGATGCCGGTGCTTGGGAACTCTGTACGTGCACTTAGCGACGCCTCATTATTCCGAGCACAGGACGGGAGGAGCGGGAGGCCTCTTGGACGAAATCGTACTTTCCTAACAGTCGGAGGACGGTAAATAAATACATACAGTCGAATCGTGAGTCCGCCCGTTTTTTGTTGCGTTGTGAGGGGTCTTTCCCTCATTAATGTACAACTCGACAAGTCAGTGATACAGTTGTTCTTCAATAATTTTGGACACTCAGTAAATTTTGATATGATATCCCCTGAAACAAGGTCGGTCCGTGGTTCACTCAAATATTTTTTTGGAGTCTCAGGAAGGTTTGTATATACAACGTGTCCAAGAGCTCACTACATAGATGCTGATCAGGTGGGTAAAGTGAGCGTTTAAAAACGAAAAAGGAAAGAATTGTCCTGCTTTTACGTTCCGACGATATCGCATTTTTGTGACGTTCCTATAGCAGGTGTGAGATGTCTCAAGCTAGGCGAGGTCTTGTTCGGCCGGAGGCTCTAAATCCTGTTATTATAAATTGTCAAAAAAATCGGTCCGGGAGGGTCGAGGACAACGCCATTACTATTTCATCACTTTTTTGTTACATGAAAGAACTGCGACCGGTAATAATGTTATTACAGTATTTACGTTGAATCAATTTTACAATTCTCAAGATGTACAACTTGGAACAGCGTTACGGTCGACTGTGAGTACCAATCGTACTACATGTGCTGCATGTTTGTGAGGGAGAGTGGCTGTTAGTGACTATGAATGCTCAAGCACCATGACAGTCATCCAGAGGTGGTTATCTCAAACCCCACTAAAAAAGTTGTACAACCGGATAAACCCTTATCAATAATCGGATGGTGAGTCATAGAGTTTCTTAAAGGCGTCATTAAAATAGATCGCATTTCAGCATTCTTGCCTGTTCTTCGTTCATAATAAAGGTAAAGGATGCTCTTTCGGATCAATTACAATTCTCAATTTGGTACAACTTGGAACCTGCGGTCGATTGTTGTACTCACAATCAATGAACTGAAACGAGGCAAATGGCATCTCAACAAGTATTTTTGAATGCCAGACTCACATCATTGAAAACTGAACGAGGCAATGGCATCTCAACAAGTATTTGATGGCAGACTCCATCATGATTACTGAAAGAGTGCAATTTGCATCTTTTATTGAGAACAACTGCTTTTGTTCGCGAGCACCGCATTTTACTGGTTCCGTACCCCCGACTGGTGCGAACCTCAGTAAACTCTTCCGCCTGACTGTCAGCGAACCTCAGTAACTGTCTATAAAACTGTCATCTGCCTGGCACAGGTGCTCCTCTCCCGCGAACTCCGGATCCAATCAGAAGCTTGGCAAATATCGATGATAGCCTCCCTGATTAAAGCAGCGTAACTCAGTTGTCTGGCTAATGATTGTGCATCTGCCATTTGCCACGTTTGTGCCTCCCCTTCTCGCCCGCGAACTCCGGATCCAGACAGAACCTTTTCAGATTATGAGATAGCCCTCCCTGAGGGCAGCGACCTCAGTGCCTGGCTATTATTGGTCAATCGTTGCTTGGCACGGTGACTTTTCCTCTCTCCGCGAACTCCGGATCCACAGAACCTTGGCAGATATCGAAGATAGCCTAATGAGCAGCGAAACCTTAGTGGCCTGGCTATAATTGTCATCTGCATTGGCACGGTGCTCCTCTCCCCTGCTTGAACAATGATCACCAAAGACCTTGCAGTATATATCGAGATAGCCTCCCTCAGTCGGAGAACCACTCAGTGCCTGGCTACTGATTGTCATCACTGCCTTGGCACGGTGCTCCTCTCCCGCGAACGTTCCGGATCCAAACAAAACCTTGCACGATATCGAGATAGGCCTCCCTCAGCGGCCGAACCTCATGCGTGGCTTAGTGATTGTCATCTTGCCTTGGCCACGTGCTCCTCTCCTGCGTTTTAACTCGGATTCGCAACTTAGAACCTTGCAGATATCGAGATAGCCTCTGAAAAAGGCGGAACCTCAGTGCCGTGGCTATGATTGTATCTGCATTAGCCACGGTGCTGCCTCTCCCGCGAACTCCGGATTCCAACAGAACCTTGCAGATATCGAGATATGCCCTCCCTGATAAGGCGAACCTCTCAGTAGCGTGGCTATTATTGTTGGCATCTGCTTTGCGCAGCGGTGCCTCCTTCATCAACCTGCGAACAATGATCCATCATGAAACAATATAGCCTAGATATATCACAGCATGGGCCTCTCCTCGCGGCGGAGAAACCTCTTCTCAGTTCGGTAGTGTCTTATATTATTACTTAGGGGCATCTTGCTTTGGCAGCGGTGCTGCCTCATCCCGCGAGGACAAAGGATCCATCCAGAGAACCTGTATGCAGTATATCCAGATGGCCTCCCTCCCGGCCGGAGAAACCATCAGTGCCCTTGGCCTATTATTGGCATCTGCCTTTGGGCAGCGGTGCTCCTCTCCCGCGTACAAAGGATCCATCAGAACCTTGCACGAGCATCCAGATGGCCCTCCCTCGCGGGAAGCCTCAGTGCCTGGCTACTGTATTCGGATCTGCTTTGGCACGGGCTCCTCTTCCCGCGAACAAAGGATTCATCAGAACCTTGCACGACATCCTAGATAGCCTCCATCACGCGGCTAAACCTCAGTGCCTGGCTGTGATTGGCATCTGCTTTGGCACGGTGCTCCTCGCCTGCAAACAAAGGATCCAATCAGAACCTGTGGCAGACAATCCACATGACCTCTCGGCGGCGAACCCCTCCAGTACATGGCTTGTATTGTAATCTGCTTTGGCCACTGTGCTCCTCTTCCTGCGAACTCCGGATCCAACAGAACCTTGTCAGATATCGAGATAGCCTCCTAAGCGGCGAACCTCAGTGCGTGGCTAATGATTTGTCCACTCTGCCTTGGCTACGGTGCTCCTCTCCCGCGAAACTCCGGATCCAAATCAGAACCTTGCAGATATCCGAGATAGCCTCCCTCAGCGGCGAACCTCAGTGCGTGGCATCGATTGTCATCTGCCTTGGCACGCGTTGCTCCTCTCCCGCGAACTCGGATCCAACAGAACCTTGCAGTATCGGATAGCCTCCCTTGAAAGGGCGAACCTCAGTGCCTGGCTATGATTGTCCATCTGCATTGCCAACGTGCTCCTCTCCCCCGAACTCGGATCCACAGAACTTGCAGATATCGAGATAGCCTTCCTGAAAGGCGAACCTCAGCTGCCTGGCTATTATTGTCATCTGCTTGGGTCTCACGGCGCATGTCCTCTCCCCGCGAACATGGATCCATCAGAACCTTGCAGAATATCCAGATGGCCTCACCTCGGCGGAGAACCTGCAGTGCCTGGCTATTATTGGCATCTGCTTGGCACGGCTGCTCCTCTCCGCGAAACAAAGGATCCATCAGAACCTTGCATGATATCCAGATGGCCTCCCCTCGGCGGAGAACACCTCAGTGCCTGCTATTAATTGGCATCTGCTTTGGCACGGTGCTCCTCCTCCCGCGTACAAAGCGATGCCAACAGAACCTTCAGACCATCGCAGATGGCCTCCCTGCGGTCGAGCGAACCTCAGTGCCTGGCTATTATTCGGCATCTGCTTTGGCACGGTGCTCCTCTCCAGCCGCGAAAAGAACAAAGGATTCATCAGAACCTTGCAGACATCTAGATAAGCCTCCACTAGCGGCTAACCTAGTGCCTGGCTACTGATAATTGGCAATCTGCTTTGGCACGAGTGGCTCCGCCTCGCCTGCAAACCAAAGATCCATCAAACTTGGCAGACATGCACATGACCTCCTCCACGCGCACCCTTCAGTACATGTGATTGTAATCTGCTTTGCACTGTACGCTCCTCTCTGCGAACTCCAGGATCCAACAGAACCTTGCAGATATCGAGATAGCGCCTCCCTCAGCGGCGAAACCTCAGGCAGTGGCTATGATTGATCATCTTGCCTTGGCACTCGGTCTTCCATCTCCCCCGGAAATCCGGATCCAACAGAACCTTGAGATATCGAGGATACGCCTCCCCAGCGGCGACCTCAGTGCGTGGCTATGATTGTCATCATTGCCTTGGCACGGTGCTCCTCATCCCGCGAACTCCCGGATCCAACAGAACCTGCAAGATAGTCGAGATAGCCTCCCTGGAGCAGCGCGACACACTCAGTGCCTGGCTATGATTGTCATCTGCTTGGCCACGGTTGCTCCTCTCCCGCGAACTCCGGATCCAACAGAACCTTGCAGATATCGAGATAGCCTCCCTGAAAGGCCCGAACCCTCAGTGCCTGGCTATTATTGTCATCTGCATTTGGCACGGTGCTCCTCTCTCCCGCGAACAAATGGATCCATCAGAAATCAACCTTGCAGATATCCAGATGGGCCTCCCTCGGCGCGGAGGCGAACCTCAGTGCCTGGCTCATTATTTGGCATCTGCTTTGGCACGGGTGCTCCTCTCCCGCGAGACAAAGGATCCATCAAGAACCTTGCAGATATCCAGATGGCCTCCCTCGGCGAGAACCTCAGTGGCCTGGCTATTATTGGCATCTGCTTTGGCACGGTGCTTCCTCTCCCGCGGCGAACAAAGGATCCATCAGAACCTTGCAGATATCCAGATGGCCTCCCTCGGCGGCAGAACCTCAGTGCCTGGCTATTATTGCATCTGCTTTGGCACGGTGCTCCTCTCCCGTCGTACAAAGGATTCCATCAGAACCTTGCAGACACATCCAGATGGCCCTCACTCGGCGGCTGAACCTCAGTGCCTGCTATTATTGGCATCTGCTTTTGGCACGGTGCTCCTCTCCCGCGAAACAAAGGATTCCCATCAGAACCTTGCAGACATCTAGATAGCCTCCACTACCCCGGCTAACCTCAGTGCCTGGCTGTGATTGGCATCTGCTTTGCACGGTGCTCCTCGCCTGCAACAAAGGATCCATCAGAACCTTGCAGACATCCACATGACCTCCACCTCAGGGCGACCCTCAGTACATGGCTGTGATTGTAATCGCTTTGGCACTGTGCTCCTCTCCTGCGAACAAAGGATCCATGAGCAGCTTGCAGACATCTGCGTGACCTCCCTTAGCGGCGTACTCCAATGCCCCGGATGTCGTTGTGATTTTTAGCAATATGCTGACGACGTTCGGCTCGCCCGGCCTAACACGCTATCCTCATGGGGTTCTGATTGAAGATGATCACATCTGTCCACTAGCGCCTGTGCTTCACATGCAGCGTCATCCCGCGAAAGCAGTATGCATGGCTCGACTGATGAGGCCGCGTGCATCCAGTTCCCGTCCTTTTATCCAACTGCCTGCTCGGCGCATGATCAAAACCACGAGTTCCATATTAAGCGAGTCCATACCGGTCTGAGTTTCCTCACAATGGCTGTTCACCAAATTTATATTGGGACATTCTAAACTCCACGGGTTTAGGGTTTAATGCGTGTGCGAACGCCACTGCGGCATGCGGTATGGATGTCCGACGAGTGCCGACGACTCTATCTACGTCGGTGACTGTACACTCGACGGAATACTAAAATGAAACCGCTTTCTGGAGTGTACGGGGGGGGGAGCGGGGCAGTGGATGCCATCAACAATTTCAAATGGTTCATGAAATGTCAGGCAGTCACAAAGCAGGGTTCTGCTTGCCACCATTGTGGTTTTTTGAGGTGGGACGGCGGTGAGGGCACATCGGAGTGGTGCGGAGGGATTCAGTTGCGGACTCACTGGTCTGATCCCATGTTTGGCAACATTGAGTGTAGGGTTTGAGTGTGGAGTGATGACGGCAATCCCATTTTCGTCACACCAAATCCCCCGGAAGACTCACACCCCATTTCTGACAATATTTTTGACACATGTTCGACTGATACATCGCTACACCCTGAATCGCTTTCAGACTGATCGATTCCATTCCACCCAACAAAAATGAGGTGTCGTCTTCGATCTGGATGCCTCTGTTGGGTTCACGGTTTTCAAACGTTTTCACAATTTTCCAGAGCGATGCCCAAGAGTGTCGTGTGGAAATCCACCTTGACCCAACGGTGATCACGATCCTAAAACGTATGCCTTTTCGCAACAATCGGGAGTCATGATGAAAATTCATATGTGGTGGATGCACAGGGTTGAAGTGCGACAATTGCAGCAACTTGACGAGACTGTATCCACATTCCTTGAATTGATGCACAGAAATGAAATCGTCGGGCCATTATCCTCGCCGACAAGGTGCATGTCCTCCAACGGACATTCTTTCCCGCGAGAAGATGAAGAAAACAGGAAGTCGATGATTGATTGATATTAATTGTGAGTTGCTCGCAATTGCCGATTGCATTGGTGATGCACCGAAGTTGTTGTTCACATTGAATTTGTGCTTGTTTTGCAATGTCAACAACTCGCTTTGAAGTTTCGCTGATCTGCTTTCTCCAACAGATCCACGCGCTTTTCGATGTCCGCATTAATGGGCGTTCCTGCCTCCCGGCCGATTTTGGACTGGTTGCGAAATCATGGTATGGAGGCGGATTTGTAATTCCATGGTGCTTATGTCTCAAGCTAACGAGTCGTTCAAGAAGCTCTAAATCCTTATTAGAAATTTTTAAAAAAATCGGCCGGGAGGCAGGAACGCCCATTCATTGTCAAACATGCCAGAAGGGTGCGTCCGCTGCTTGTGCGACCACTTAGACTGGCGAGTGCTTGAACTGCTTGTCACACAACTCACACATGTACAAACCAGACTTCTGCATGTTTCTTTAGTGCGTTTGAGGCACGAATTCTTATGCACAAGTGGTGCCGTGGGTGGGGGGATGCATGGGTGTGCAGCGGGTGTGCAGGGGAGTGGCAGTAAAACCCCGTTAATCGATGAATTTAAAAAAGGGTGGGTCGGCTGCAGAGGGGAACACTCAAAATAACTGTCAAAATGTAGAGAATCTTTCAGTTTGCACAACAAACATACTGAAAAATAGGTGTCTGCACATGAGGACACTCAAACGCCCAATTATACCCGCCTGACACTCGACGGCACAATTCTCATCATGTTTCTGCTCAACACAATGACAACATGATGTTCATCCAGCCCGAAGCTTCGAAGCCTGGATTAACAGTTTTACTCAAATAATTCACGAGTGCGCGAGTGAAACGGTGCTGAGTTTGTAGTCCACGGTGAGAACTGCACTCATCATGGTGAGGAAATCAGCCCCGAGCACAGGGGATGTCAGGGTGGTTACCATCAAATGAGCACACAAGTTCACATGGCAGTGTACGCCGTTTATGGTTGCGAGCGTTGCACGTGGTGGAACTGCGCCCTGCGCCCAAAGCGCTGAATGGGTAGGACCAAGCTCACACACGTGCCGGACCCGGTGTCCAACATATAGAATACGTTTACGCAAGGAGAATTCTTGCGCAACTGGGTAGGAAGGCACACACAGAGAGGACGCTTTACATGGTCCGTATAGCACCGCCATGCACATGCCATTCCCACCAACCTCAACAGGAACTGCTGTTAGAAAGGTATGCGACATCTAGGCAAAACCCGATGCCTCCTGCAGGTTGATATGCTTGATGCATGCAGGTTGATTTCCTTGAAGCATGGAGGAGTGCTACTGCACTATATCGTAGGGGGCCAGCATTAAACATATTCTCATCGGATTTTATCTCATCTTATTTTATCTTTATGTTGCGTTCTTTCCGTTACTGGAATGATGGTTTCATTCACCAAAATCCTCTTGAAAAAGAGGTCGTTCAAGAGTTCATTAGGAGAATATGTGTCTCTCTCGGGATGGAAGAGTACTCCTACAACGATGCGGACGTCTCCGACTTCGTCACGCTTTCGATGTGGCATACGACCGTCTCCGACTGTAGACCCCTCTTCACAAACAAACATACTGAAAAAAATAGTGTCTGCACATGAGGACACTCAAAATAACTCTCAAAATACGTAGAGAATCTTTTCACAAACAAACATTACTGAAAAATAGGTGTCTGCAACATCTCTTTTGCATGAGGACACTCAAAATAACTCTCAAAATGAGAGAATCTTTCACAAACAACATACTGAAAATAGGTGTCTGCACATGAGGACACTCAAAATAACTCTCAAAACGTAGAGAATCTTTTCCACAACACAAACATAACTGAAAAATAGTGTGTCTGCACATGAGGACACTTCAAAAATAATTCTCAAAACGTAGAGAAATCTTTAACAAACAAAACATACTGAAAAATATTTGTCTGCACATGAGGACACCTCAAAATAATTCTCAAAACGTAGAGAATCTTTAACAAACAAAATACTGGAAAAATAGGTGTCTGCACAATGAGGACACTTAAAATAACTCTCAAAATGTAGAGAATCTTTAACAAACAAACATACTGAAAAATAGGTGTCTGCACATGAGGACACTCAAAATAATTCTCAAAACGTAGAGAATCTTTAACAAACAAAACATACTGAAAAATATATATTTGTTGATCATGATGATGGAGAAGCGGGACACTAATGTCATCCTCGGAGGTGAACAAGCATTGACAGGCGTGACGATCGATTCAGCCGCCGAGCAGAGCTCAATTGAAACGGACGATGGAACAGATGACGACTGGACCCAACGCGGGATCCCGAAGTCCTGCGATATGCACTCGCGCCGTTCGTGAACACCTTGATGGACACGTGGTGGCAACCAATGACAGGGTGGGATCAAAAAAGCCACTGGACGATGGTGATCTGGTTGCGGAGCACTTCTGCCTTGCCCTTCTTTCCATTCACGCGCGAGCGACGCTTGGGTGCACGCTCTTTGCACACAGTTCCCCAAATGAATCCTTTACTTGATCATCTGGAATGTCAAAATGAGCAGGTTCCGTAGAGAGAAGAAGGTTCTCGTACAATGCTCTTTGAAATTCACAGACAGCCCCTCGCCCAACATAACCCTGTGCTGTGATAGTCGACACACGAAGGTTCTCGCTCGTAGGCGGCATAGACTTAGTTCTTCCCAATGGCCAAGAAGATTCTGGTCGAAACACACACCAGCCGCCATAGGGCGGTTACAATAGCGGTTGAGGTAGCCATCTATGACACGTACGTACTTCCACTTCCACTGATACCTGGGGGGCGGTGTCAAAACCCTACACCCTAATTAGAAAATTAGAAACGCTTATCATAATAGTGACGCAGAATGCGCATCCTATCCCTTCTATTTACTGATTTCTTTATAGCTTGTTTTGTAAACTGCGAACATGACGAAGCCCCGGTTTCCAAATTGCAATCGTTTCGGGATCGATTTAACGATCGTCGAAACGACCATCACCCAACGAAACAACCACAGTCGTATCGTCAAGAAGTTCAAGTTCGGCGTGGCACTATACCATACTCCAATCGTTCCACAATCATGGGAAGATTAACGGAAATCTCATTGCGTATCATCTCAAGAGTGAGCCCGAGCTATGATAGCTGCACAGAATGAGCACTTCAACGCACCAATGAAATCGCCCCATAATTCTTTCGTTGTAGAATGCGCACTGGAGGTGCTTGAAGCAGCCTTGTGAATGAGGCGCCCAACTATCAGTCCCGGTGAGGAGGCGCGGTCCTACTAAGACGATGCATGATGACAGTCGGTGAAGCGCATGATGGTGGCAGGTCCTACTAAGACGAATGCATGATGACGTGTCATGGCCCTCGTGGAGCATGAGGCGCGGGTCCCTACTAAGACGATGCATGATGACATGTCGGTGAAGCATGATGGTGGCGGGTCCTCACTAAGACGATGCATGATGACGTGTCGCGTGGAGCATGAGGCGGCGGTCCTACTAAGAACGATGCATGATGACATGTCAGTGGAGCATGAGGTGGCGCGGTTTCTACACTAAGACAATGCATGATGACGTGTCAGTGGAGCATGAGGCGGCGGGTTCCTACTAAGACGATGCATGATGACATGTCGGTCGGCGGAGCATGATGGCGTGTTCTTCGAAATCTACCGATCACTTGCAACTTTCGTCCAATGACCGTACGTGACATCCCCGCCGACGGAGTGGATGGAGGAGAATGTTATGGATTACATTACGAATTTTCAGGAAAGAGTACGAACGAAGTTATACACGATGCCAATAAATCGGGGCAGCATATTGGGAACATCGTCATGATGGTCCAGTTGTCAAATCGGTTCGTGGCTACAGTATCGGACGAGGAGTTCTTTCGTGAAATTTCAGCATGCGACACGGTGGGTTCCATCCTACGATGTGTGATAAGAAGTTCAACGGCGGTCACCAGATTACAAGTGAGAGAAGCCTCTACCCTTCCTCCCACCACCACCCCCTGTCAAGACTCCAAAGAGAGTGAAGACCGCTAAATACTCCAACTAAGGTGAAGAAGGTCAAGAAATCGACCTGGAGTATATCAAGTTGTCTTCCAACGGCATGACGCACGTGACCGGACTGTGCACCTGCTGACGAGTTGCATTGCCGTCATGTACTACATATGTGGGAATCTCGCAGTACCTTGCTGAGGATGCGAACCATGGTATTGTCAAGATCAAGGGAGTGAACATAGGCAACCATCCACACGTCGTTGAAAATGGAGCTGCCCTTGCTTTCAAAGCTGAACCTTCTGCGGCTATCGAGGTGCATTCAACTCCAAGACTCGTCCGGAATACGCTTTCGGCTGCCAACTTAAGCCCCACAGATGTGCATACGATCAACATTTCTCAGAATATGAGGCGGGATTATGCGAAACTCTGGGAAGTACGCTACGTCTGATCATGTCAGGTGAAGTGATCTTAACGGAGGACGACGACGAAATTTACGATTCTAAGGCGATCGTTTTCAACACTGGATCCGTGAACGTGAACGGGAAAGAACCTGAGGGCCGTCATGTGCTTTGCAAAGGCGACCGATGATTTCATCCTAGAACAACAAGCTAATCGGAAAAGGGCTCACTCGTTCCCCCTCCTCGTCTGCTCACAGCCACTGAGAAGATCGGACGGTGAACATCTCCCCAAGAGGCATTCGCCCGGAGCCAAAATTACCCTTCATTTTACCCTGGGCTCTGGCAATTATTCTGCATAGGACCACCATGGGTTTGTCCAGAAACACAAAAGAAGGTTGTACAATAGCCCACTGTCCTTGCCGAGGGTCATACATTTCCTGACGTGAGGATTCTGTTGCACATATAATCTCCCTGGGAATCGTACATACAAAAGCTCTCTTTCTTGGGTACTTAGACGTGACATTCGTGTGCGTTGTGTGTGTGTACATTTGATTATAACAATTAAATCTTTCAAATAAGTCTTTTTTCCACCACCTTCAGCGATGCTGTCATGGCTCGAATTGTCAAGGGGGTGTACTCCATTGTGGGATTGATGGGGTCAATGCCATACTGACATCAATGTCGCTCTCATTACGCAATGCATGCAAATGTTCGAGTCACAAAGTTTGCAAGTGCAACTCTGCAGTCCTTTATTGGATATGAAGTGTAACAAAAATGAATGTTGCCGTCTATATGCATATTCTCCATGTTGACGTAGTCCGTCGTCAAAGTCATGTCGCTCCAGAATTCTTGGACTGAAGCGTCCCACTTTTTGCCCACACCCATCATGTCGACCATTTCCCCTAACCCACTTCATTCATCCTGGTACGGCCGACGGAGATAGGCGCTAGCCTTTTCTATGTACCCGTTCAAGTCATAACTCCCCTATAACAAAGATTGGTACATGTTGAACTTGTCCCTATATCCACACGCTCTATCACAAAAACGTGCCAGGGAAGTAATATTCTTCAAGGTCCTTGTTATCATTCGCTGCATTTATTTTTCTTCTTTACTGTACTGCGTTCATAAGTACATAAAACATGCAATGATTCGTCCGAAGAGGTAAACATAGCGTCGTAAAAACTAGATACCACTTTGCGCGAACTATCACGGTCTTGCTCACTCAATCTCTTGGACTTCACATGGTTGCAATTGTTCAGTGTATCCTGAACACGCGCAACAAGCAGATGTGTCATCATCAAAGCAGTGCAATAACAACGAGTGAGTTGCAATGGGAGCTCAATGTTGATCTTAGTAAGGTCTACCGCAATAGCTTGCAATATCGCAGGCAAATGGTCGCGAATCACGTAGCCCGTGTCACACATTCCTTGTTCTCAAATATACATGGAAACATTATAATCGAACCTTGCTTTTTGGCAACGTGACGGCTCTCTACTTAATTTTGAACCCGCAGAAGGATTCCCACGCAGTCTCGGAAACCGTTGGGGACAACATATTGCTCTCCACGTGCGTAGCGAAAGCAGGGATCGCCGAGATGAGAGGCGCATGCTTCTCTTTCATGAGCGCCAAGAACTTTCCGTGATCGTCAGCGGGACCCGGGAGAGAACAGAAACGCAGTTGCAGAGGCAAGTGACTCATCAACGTGCCCGCGAGACAAGCGAACGTGTTCGTTGTCGAGGGGTCGTACGCCAGTGCAACGACTTACTGTGTAACACACAGCTTTGAAGATCTCGGTACATCGGCAAATTGTACTTGTCGGGGTGATCGTACAATGTGACGTAGCCCGGCGTGTCACCGAGCACGTCGAATCCTTCGAGGAGCGCGCCTACCCATCCCTCTCGATGCGCGTAGTCGTCCTCGAGCAAGTATACGACATCGTTCGGTAATACTCGACCCTCCTTCACGTGCCTCTCGATCAAAGCGAACAAGTTGCGCAACGCCGAGGCGTCGTCCCCCCCACGCGCGACCGATGTGGACACCTTGCCTTTGTCATACCCTTCATGATCCTTCAAGATGTCAGAAACGAAGTGCGATGCAAGCGATCCAGTTGTGTCGTCGTACGCGATCACGAAAGATGCAACGCGAGCGTCGCGACTCACGTCACGAAGGAGTGATGCGAATATGCCGCGACGGTCGAAATAGTCCGGGCGCCTCTTGTGCACAGAGCTGGGTGAGCATGAGCAGTGACGCTGGTACACGTGAACAACACGTCGGAGGCCCACATCTGCAAATTTCACATCATCAATAGCAACGGGAGATGATGGTATGTCAAGATGGAGATGATGCGGCGTGTTTGATTTAATCTCGAATGGAGGCTTGAGTGTCGTTGTCGGGGTGAGTGCGATACCGTGCACAAAGTCTGTGCCGGGCCACTTACCGGTCCGTTCAACTTCGTCGAACGCATTTTTATATCGGCCACCCAGTCACGATCTACGGAGTGTCCCCAGTTTCTCACCTTTCCGAGCAGGCCATCGCGCAGACCACGATACTAGAAAATGCGTTGGACGTACGCACCCACGAGTAATGCCAAAACATGGCCTGTCCGTTACAAGATGAGAGTGTTGATGGAAGAGGACCACCTTTGATCCCGTCCGAAAGCACGTTGTGACGCACTACCACCCCCCCACCACTAGACCATATGACATCCGCGATGCCATCGCGCTCCCTCTTGTGCGTCAGTGCGCGGGGCGATCCTAGCACATTCGAATGCACCAAAACAATAGAGTCCTGGAGCAGCATAGAGACCAGACACGGGTGCATGAACGCCCAATAGTTCCCCATCTTGTACATCACATTGGACCCGTCATGTTCGATCTTATCGCGATGGGTGCTCGACCATGCTCGCAAGGCGTCGCCGTCGGGAACCTCGTCCGCGTCCAAGAGGAATGCCCAAAACGGCCGGTACCCCGTGTAAGAGCGCGCCTCGTGGAAAGCCGTCTGCCTAGCCAGGTTATGCAATACGTACGGGTTGAGGAGGTCGGCGTCGGACACAGGGTACTTTACAGTAAGCACAGACTTCCCGCTGGAGGCACCCACACGCGCACACACTTTTGCAATGTAGGAGAGCTCCTCAACAGACTCAAGCTGTCCCGAGTACAAACGCTCCCCAATGCTTACCACTACAAAATCGCTGTATTTGACCGCATTCACTAACAAGGACTCGATGTACTCACGCTCCTGGCTGCAATACGAAACGATCGTGCACCACAAGGAGCGGCCGAAGTCTTCTCCGGGCAAGGTTGACATTCTCTCTAATTACTTTTTATTAATTATTGCAAATTCCTTACATTGTATTTTTGGGGGTCCCAGAAGAGAAGAGTGTAAAGACTGAATCACTCAATAAAATGAGTATTGCAATATGAATATGTCAACATCTGACGATAATCAAGGCGGTTACCGAGTGGACCAAGCTTCTAGGGAGGAGGCTTCTCCATTGTTCCTGAATGATATATGGACGGTATACTTCCACAACCCTCAAGACCATGACTGGACGTACGATAGCTACGTCCGGTTGGGGAACATAAGCACCGCCGAGGAGGTCCTCGCGTACATCGACATCATGCGTGAGGACGTACAGAACGGCATGTTCTTTGTGATGCGCGAACACGTGTTCCCGTGTTGGGACGATCCACTCAACATCGGCGGAACCACGGTGTCGATGAAAATCCTGAAGGACGGCGTGACCCAGGATTGGGAGGACATCATGTGTAGTGTGCTAGGCGAGACGTTTTTGAAGGACGCGTCGCTAGCGAACTCAGTCAACGGCATATCCATCAGCCCCAAGCGATCATTCTGTATCATAAAGATCTGGATGCGACAACCAGGACTGCTCACTACCATTTCGGACGCGACCATCCCTGCCACGTACACAGGAGACCTACACTGCTCTGCAAACGCAGACAACATCAAAAACAACAATGCAAGAGAAACGCAATGCAGCTCTACAGTCGGCGGAGAAGTAAAATGAAACATACGGAGTACCTCAAGGTGATCTGCCGTACACGAAGCGGTTTCATTTAAGTATTCCGTTGACTGTAAGGATAAAAAACGACGGAATCGTGTATGAGTGTAAAGACACAAAGTCATACAAAAAACTGAAATGCAAAAGTACACCCCTGTAAGTGCACAAATGCACAAGTACACCCCTGTAAGTGCACAAATGCACAAGTACATCCCTGTAAGTGGCGTCGAATACGACAATGATATCTTTACCTTCAGCAACAGCCAAGGGACTACTAGTTCAGCAGGGGACGAAATCGATATTAAGCATTGCGACACAGCTGAAGATATTTCTATGAATGACCCGAACGTCTACTCCGAATGTCTCACTATCACGGTGAAGCAACAGCAGGAGACGATATCTGCACTCTACTCCGAGAACACGTTGTTACAATGTCGCATACTCACCCTAGAGTCGGAAATCTCGACGTTCCACGCGAAACAAGAGCAACAACAACAACTCTCGAACCAGCTTCAAGCGGCTGTGCTGATGCAAGACGCTGTACCGCACCATACCAGACACAATGGAGAAGGAAACACTGTCAGGGGGAAGACGACTCAATGATGCTGGCGTCTGTAGAGGCGGGCGACATAGAACTCTTCTGCACAATCATCCGGTCGTCGTCGTCCTCCATGGACAATACGGAGAAGGACGTCATCGGTCGCATAGGAGGGGTGGCATTACTGCTAGCATGCCAGAATGGTCACTTCAAGATCGCAGAGTTCTTGCTAGATAAAGGCGTCAGCGCACACGTCGATCGAGACAGCCCTCTTCAATGGGCGGCACAAAATGGCGACGTCGAGCTCGCTAAGCTGCTACTCAAATATGGAGCCGATCCCAAGGTGTTAAATAACTGCCCGCTGCGAATCGCATTGCGGATGGGGCACGTTGACATGGTGAATCTGCTCAATTCTTGGATGTTATAACTGAGTTCATTACGTGGTTCTTGAGCATTGAAAACTTCTTCCTGATAGCGGCTGCTTCGTCCTCCATATTCTCAACAAAACCCTCCTTTGATGCTACTAGAATCACACCTTGGGTCTTCAGGAAGTCTTCCATACCCTCTACAGTGCGCTCTCCGGAGAACTTCTTCACATCTCCAGCTTTATCGAGTAGTATCGTGGGGAATCCGGTTGCATGATTGAGGTACTTCTTAGCAGCGGGGTCGCCGCGTTCGTACTTGCGCATGGTCAAGCCCTTTCCGTGCTTGGTTTTCATTTCTTCCCACACCGGCATAAATCGCTCGCACCATCCGCACCCGTCCATATGGAGGTAGACAAGTGTTGCGGCGATCGGCTTCTTCTTAATGGGATCCTTGATAGCGCCACTGGACGCCTTTGTGCCACTATCCTCCTTCCCCTCAAATCCCTCTTCATTGCTGCTCTCCACCACGTATTCCATGGCGTCTCGCTGGGTCCTGACCATGGACATAAGCACTAAGAGGAAGAGGATGGCTGCGATGGAGATCATGACAAACATAATGATACGCTGCCCATCTCCATTGGAACAAGAAGAGGGTGAAGATGGGGCGGCGCTGGAGTATGAGGATCGGATTCGAGACGCTTTGGGAGGCATCTGTTTACAGTTTTTTGTTTTATTAAATATACTGTATGATATTTTTTAAAATACAGGGGCATCTTCAGGTTGTTGTAATTTCTTGATCCGGATATCCAAAATTGTAAGAAATTTCTTGAATGCATCATAATGGGCGTTCCTGCCTCCCGGCCGATTTTGACTGGTTGCGAAACATGGTATGGAGCGGATTTGTGATTCCTTTGTGCTGATGTCTCAAGCTACGAGTCGTTCAGGAGGCTCTAAATCCTGATTAGAAATTTAAAAAAATCGGCCGGGAGGCAGGAACGCCCATTTCATGGCAACAATGGGCGTTGGAAGACCGCAACGACATCCTCCGGCACCCCCTTTACGTTTCTAAGGTCATACCACTTGTGGGTCGCGAGACCACTCGCGGTAGCGATTGCATTCATCTCGGACACGAGAGACGGAATATCCTGGTGGGCGGATCCGACAATCACGGACTCTATCACGAAGAGCCCCCCAGGTTTCAGATACGGAGCGAACGCTTGCAGCGCACCCACCTTGGACGCAGAGGTGGTGTGCACGATTAGGTCAAATTGCAGGTCCAATTGCCGCGCGAACTCGTTCGAAGATCCATCGCCATGCACATACGTTATCATGGAGTTGTCGGGACTCTCTTCGATAGGCGGATCGGTAGGCCCCACACTGCCGACTACCGCGGCATCCGGGAAGAACGAGGACAATGCATTTGCGAACGCCCCCGCCTGCTGCACGCCGATTTCGAGAATCGCTTCAAGGGAGTCGTTCTCTCGAAAAGGGTCAAATAGGAAAGCGTACAGGGGGGCGTAGGCGTGAACCGAGCTTTTAAGTGACTTGTGAGATCGCATCGCCTCTTCGAAAGTCGCGTAAAAACTCGGCGGTAAGGATTGTTGGTATGATGCTTCACTTTGTGGATCAAAAACAACACTTCTCTTTCGCTCTACTTCTTTGAAGAAGTTTGCCACCTGGTAGTTTTCGTAGTATACGGATCCTCCTCCCTCGCTCGCACTAGAGTGCTTGCTTGGGAAGTCGTTGTAGAGCAGTGCTTCCCACGACCAATCCACAATGGCCCTATCAAGGTTAGAGTTCATGGTGGGATTCATGTTCAATCTCTTGCGTAGTACAGCAGACTCGGGGTCGGGATCGTCGGCGACTTGATTGAACTCTTCAGGGTCAATTGGGTTTCGCCCAAGCACGTCTCTGAACGCCCTAAGAGCAAGAAGGCGACGGAGGAATACGTCGTAGTACTCTATCTTATGTCCGCACAAAACCCCGAGCTCTATGTACTTCTGGCACTCGGTGTGATTGCGACGCACTTCCTCGATGCTCTGTTCTTCGTTGATGTCGCGGATGTTGACGATATACGGGAATGTTCGAAGGACGCGGACTGCGCTCTCGACCTTGCGACGGAAACCGGTCTCGTGGAAGTGAAGGAGTCCTAGGAAATGGGAACGCACCTTGCATCCCGTTTTCACTGTGGCCTGGTGGCACCACATCTTCATGTAAAGGAACTCCGAACGCGCGCACGATGAGTTTGTCCCAGTTCTGGTTCTTGAACCGCGTAATGTTGGTCGTAGGGCGCGGGTACATGCCTCGGGATAGGTCGTAGGTATCGTCATTTGGGTCGACAGAGGATCCCAGAACGGACCCGTAGTTGACGATGGAGACGTCTTCCGGGAGAGACTCCAGGTACGCGCGAACGTCGATCGGCCTCAGTCTGAAGAGGGGGTCGTTTGAGGAACTCATGCTGAACACGAACTCGTCGGTCTCTAGAGGGAGGATCCACTCGCACGAAGGTGCGACCTCTCGCATGTGCTCGCTCATGAACACATTGGCAGAGCTGAAGTCTCGCTTATCAAGCTTGATCTGGACACCGCGGGTTGAAGAGTACCACTCGTACACATCCAGAACAGACTGGCACGTGCTCCCGTTGTCTACCACGATCACGTTTTCGTACCCGAACAACTCGCCGTAGTACGTGATAAAGTCCTCTATCAAGAAGCTTTCATCTTTAGTGAGAAGCACAACCTTGGCGAGAGACTTGGTCTCAAGAGACTTGTTATAGCCGACTTTGTCGAAGACGTTTGATGTTGCGTTGTTGTGGGGCTGCATTGTGATTGTGATACACACATTACTAAGATTTTGGAACAATTAAATGAGGTGTTTTTGAACGAACTTTTTTATTTACAGAAACTCAGCTTCCCATTTTAACCTGGGAAAATATCGCAATAGAATGTCAATAGCAAGAGGAAGCACACCAACACAATAATCCCAATGATCGCAATAAATTGCATTGCTTGTTCGTGTTGGTTGTTTTGCGTACTGATACAAAAAAACACAGATGTTTTAAACAATTGTGTACAGAGTGTTCCAAAATTAGTTGAGGACAAATGTATAATGTAATTTTAAAACGCGACATGTCAAGACCATCCCTTGTGGATGACGAAGAACATACAAAAAACATTCATACAGGAAACGTGTGCATCATCGCATCTTACCCATTTCTTCTTTCGGTCGGATCAACGCATTTCATGTCAACCCGAAAACAACTTGTAAAATGGACACCTCCTGAATGCATGAATATACCGGTGTCAAAGGATCACCTGCAGGTTTGGTACTCGGATAGCGACGTGATAATGATCACAAGAACGAGTCCGGGAAGTCTCAAGCGTGTGTACGCGGACGCGAGCGCGTTGTTCTGTTGCGCAGATTGATTTGATTTGTCAAAAAAAAGGTGTAAAGGAATAAGAGTTTATGTTTATTGAGTCGTAAACGAACATCGGTTTGATCACAAGATTTGTACGATATCGAATTTCACAATGGCCATTTCTGCATGTATCATCTGGCGTAAACGCATGGACGAGTACGGATACTACATGAGCAGTGTCATGCGTCTGGATATGCTGACGGAACCTGCGGCCACCAGAGGATTGAGGCCATCCGACTTTTTCGATGAGAAGTTCAAGGTCAAGTGGATCCGCAGAACGGAGATCCAGATGCGAACAGTGTTCAAACGCATTGTGTGTGTTATCCGAGGACTGCAGCGTCAAGGCTTCTTCGCCGCACCCCCGATCTCCAACCCGTGCGCCTGGCTCACCAAGGGTATCTCGGACTTTGATGACGACGAGTTTGAGACCCCACGCAACATGAAAGACATGGAGGACTTCGAATCGAACATCCCACCATACAACGAAAAGAACATCGTGACACCCATTCGACCACCCGTGAAGATGCCGCCGCCCCCCCCCCCAAAGAAGGTCTTTCAAAAGAAGAACGACGACACGGTGGTCCCAGAGAAGAACGACGACACGGTGGTCCCAGAGAAGAACGACGACACGGTGGTCCCAGAGAAGAACGACGACACGGTGGTCGTGAACAAGTACGAACACGATGATGACAGCATGTCCCATCATTCTTCCAAGTATTCGTGCATCGATGTTGGAATGAGTACAAGCGCAGTTACATCCGCTCATGTTGGAGACGATAACAAACTGTTGCAGGAGATGAAGACAATCACGTCTTTGTTGCGCGCCATCGTGCTCAAGAAGATGTAGCTGTATAAGTGCTGACGAATATGCACGTAAAAACGTTGCGACAACATTACAGTCAACGGAATACAAATCCGCTTTGCAAAATGAAGACGCTTCGTGTACGGCACATTTTGCTGTTCCGCCGACTGTAGTGGAAGTGTGGCCATACACAATGAGACGTCTCATTCCGTAGAGTGTACAGTTTCCATTACTTGAATAGCATGGTGTATGGGATAGCTGTTGTCACAATTGCAATGGACATCATCATGTTCCGATATGCCTTTGAAACCGCAATCCCTCGTGTAGGGTACTCGAAGAACCTCTTTTTCATCATGATTTTAGCAATGACAAACCCTAAAACTGTAAAGATGAGCGTTTGCATGACGAAGTCGATGATTATGTCGGAGATGAAGGCGCTGTCAATGACAAACGTGTTTGATGACTTGGCATATGTGTACATGACAATCACCAGTGCTACAAGAATGATGACCTGGATGATAATGTCGAGTACCAAGAAAATGAGGAGGAAGCTGACTAAACTTGCCTCTGGGTGTTTCAAAGGAACATCGTCTAGGGCATCTGGGTCGTTCAATGTGTTCACATGCACCTTGCGCATGTAGTGCTCTGCAAATATGTATTCAGTGACGTACAATATCAAAAGCTGTGTTATTGTTCGTATAAGCTTGATCATGTAAATGATGTGAACCTGACTGATGGATGCACGATTCGCCAGTATTGTCAAGAATCCTTTGGACGAAAGACGTGTCGACCCACGTTTGCTATTCAAAGCAGAGCGACCAGCTTCGTCATCGTCCTCGTCCACAACATTGACGCTCACGTAATTGTCCAATATGCGTTCCACCATACGCTGAAAGTCAGAAAAATCTTCCAAGACATTTGAGTAAAGTCCAATAGTAGGGTAAGAAATCGTTATCAAATTCTTGCGAACTTCTTTCAGAGATAGCAGAAGTCTCTTACGAGCGACCGATAAGTTGTCACGAACTTTATTGAGCTCCTTCTCACGTTGGGTCTTCAACAATTTCGAAAAGGCTTCACCACCACCTTTTTGAATATACGGACCACTCCCTTTTTGACCCTTTCTGAATCGTCCAAAAAAACCTTTCATATTTGTATTGTTTCCTTTTTTTTTCCTTTTTTCTTTTTTTCTTCTTTTTCTTCTTTTTTTTTTCTTCTTGTTTTTTCTTCTTCTTTTTGTTTCTTATCCCTTTCTTTTCTTCATCTGTTTTCTTTGTAAAAAAGCCTCCGAACAAACCTTTTCCTACGTTTTTATTTTCTCCACCATCTATGTTGTCTCCAGGGGAGGCTCCATCTCCTTCATCGGCTCCATCGGTTCCAGGGGCTTCATGTTTTTTAGTGTCTACAACGTCTCCAGAGGATCCAGGGGATCCAGAGGCTCCAGAGTCTTCAGGGGCTGCAGTGTCTCCAGGGGATCCAGAGTCTCCAGGGGATCCAGAGGCTACAGCGGCTCCAGCGGCTCCAGGGGATCCAGAGTCTACAGGGGCTACAGAGGCTCCATGGGCTACAGCGGCCATGGCTCCACCACCTGATCTATCGGCTCCACCACCTGATCCATAGGCTCCACCACCTGATCTATCGGCTCCACCACCTGATCCATAGGCTCCACCATCGGCTCCAACACCTGATCCACCTTTGTCTTTAGAGATACTTACAATGGATCTTAATCCGAATCCATTTTTTGATGTAGTAACTTCGGGACCTCCTGGATCTTGTTCTTTAAAAGTTACCTTATTGACAAGTTCCTTCACAATACGTTCTTTTCCACCTTCGACTACAATAGTGTTGTTGGACATATCATAAGACCACGGAATGAAGGTTTTGTCATCCTTGCCTCCACTGATGTTCTCGAAACGTCGAAGGTTGATAATCATGTTGTACACCTGATCAAATTTGTCTGGGTTTACTGTGTATTTCTTCAATCCTTCAAAAATATCCAAAGGTGTATCTACAAAAGGCCGCAACGTTTTTGCAATTTCGAGAAAAATGATATTGGGATCGCTGATATTCATAGCATTTACTCTATCTCTGATATCATCGTCAGTCATCTTGAGGTTATGAATTAGCGGAATCACTGTATACCCCAATGTTTTGGTTACACTTGATATGCGTTCTATATTACTGGATACGCTCGTGATAGCCTTGGTTAGTTCGAGCAGAGAATGGTAATGAAATTTGTACTTGATTTCATTAAATCGATCTGACCTTTCGTGTTCAGGGAGTGTCTTAAAATTCTCTACTGACATGGCAAGGGCTTTGAACGTCTCGGAAGAAAAAGCATGGTGGGGGAATGCATGCAAAGATATTTGTTCTCCACCAAGCAAGTATGATATGTCTGACTCAAGTTGAGTTCGTTGCAATCGCAGGTTATCATACAACACAGACGATGCCAGCGTAGATTGGTATTGTTTGAATACACCGTCATATCTCTGAATTTTCAAGTCACCTTTATCAATAACGGAAGCGATCAAATCCTCGTCCGTATTTATTTTAGTCCAATCAATGCTACTGACGAGGTCTATTGAATGTTTTAGTGTGTCGAATTTGTCTATGAAATGTCCTAGGAATACGATGATACTTCTGATTGTGTCTTCGATTATATTTTGATCGCCGTTGTCAGTTGCTGCCCGCAACCGGTATAACATCAGTCGTCGCAGCACCCGGAACCAAATATAGTTTACAAAGTACCCCAACTCATGTGTCCCCATGTCACGCAAGAAGGTTGTCCAAGCATCAAAGGTTCCTTCAGATATCGGAATTGAGAACTTCGCCTCATTCAAGATGGACGAAACACTTTCAATACTCTTGTCAGTTATACCTGTATCCCTATACAGAGCACGAGAAGCAATACGTCCCAATATATCATTAGGTGAGTATGAATCCAACTCGCGCTTAAAACGCAATATCATTACAGGGTCGATCTTATCAACAACAAACGGTTCGATGTTGTTAACACCACCACTCGATGACGGGTGTTGCTGACTTTGTCGATTCTGAAGATCGGAATGATCATCGTTAGAGGTAGATGTAGAAGCATCAGTCGTGTTCGAAAAAAACAGCTACAGTGTCAACATCCGATCCAGGACCATTCTGGCACTGGAGATGATTGTGTCGCTGTCCCTTCTGCCCCCGTATCGGATGTTGTCTCTGCTGCTGTCACTGGAGATGACGCTGTCCCTTCTGCCCCCGATCGGATGTTGTCTCTGCTGCTGTCACTTCTGGCACTGGAGATGATTGTGTCGCTGTCCCTTCTGCCCCCGTATCGGATGTTGTCTCTGCTGCTGTCACTTCTGGCACTGGAGATGATTGTGTCGCTGTCCCTTGCTGGATCGGATGTTGTCTCTGCGCTGTCCTTCTGGCACTGGAGAGATGGTGGCGCTGTTGCTGGCCCTGGAGCTCCTTCTTTTCTCTTTCTGCGTTGGTTACTCATGTCCCTGATGGAAAGATGCCTGAACACGATACTGTAACATGTTACACATTTTTTCAAACGAAAATGACGATAACAATGGTTGCACGCTTCAATGCATACAAAAAAAAAGTTTCGTGTAAGTATTCAATCTGTACTCCGTAAATGATGATTTGTGAATTTGGCGGCAACGTGATTGCCCCTTTGGTTGTAGGAGCCATGACTGCGGTCTTGTACGCGCTCGTCACTACTAGCAATTCTATGGCAAAAGTGTCGAACACTAGGGATGCCATCAATCTTCAGCATAATACCACCACTAGCCATTCGGGGTCGAACAACACTTATAACGTTAACGGTGGGACAAAAAACACGCGTTCGGGAAGAGCTTCAATAGTACTTAGTACTATTGCAATATTCATCCTTTCCGCGGGACTGACGTACGGGTTAATGGTATATCGACAAAGAATCGGTGACGATGGATCTGCAGTAACATCTACGACACATCACGATATTGATGCCTATAATTTACCTAAACCTGTTGTTGACTCTACTATCTTTGAGGCTGCTGATGATCGAATTAGTTTTGTAGCCAATGATGGAGGTGGTTGCAAGTCCGTTCTTGATGAAATGATGAAGTTCGCGGATACGAGTGGGTCGGTTCCTTTCTAAGAACATTTGTCTCAAAAAAATATGGAACATGACAGTACGATGTACGCAGTGTCATGATTACCAAAGCATTCGATACAAAGACGGGGTCAACAATCATTTCTATCATATTCGGTCTAGGGTTGGCTGCACTGTTCAGACAAAGTTGCAAGGGGGACCGTTGTATCGTGATAAAATCACCGAACGTTCAGGAGGTTGAGAAGAACATATACCGTTACAACCAGCACTGCTACCGGTACAATGCTAACATAGTTCCGTGTGACACAAAGAATTCGAGCGCGAGTCAATGAAATATTCAATGCATCGGGGCAACCGCTGATATACCGACGACACGACACCACATTGAGATGTGACCTGACCGTATCATTTACAGTCCACGTCTCGGTTCACAGCGCACATTTGATACACGACAGTGCATTACTTTGTGGAACTTGACGTTCTTCACAATCTTCAGTCTTCTTGTATTGGCGCGTTCAAATTATCAAAATATTTTAGTTACCTATTATTGTAGAGGTTGGTTTCACTTCACGTTGTTTTGCACTGCATGTGAAAACAACCTTTGCAGTTTCTGTAGCTCAATGGCAGAGCGCCATTCTTATGAAATGGAGGTTGCGGGTTCGAGTCCCGCCTGAAATATTTACTTCCACGGAGAGTCTTCCTGGAACATATTCTTAAACTTCGCCGTGAGAGCTGGGTCTTGCTTGCTCAATTGCTCTTCGTACAATGTCCTTGGGAGGAATCTATACTCTACCCTGACGTTCTTGTTCATTTCTAGGAACTTCTCTTCGTAAATTCCGTGGATGATGAGCGCCATTCCCACGAACAATGTGAGAACTACGAATACCTTCATGTTCATGTATTGAAACCCGAAAAGAATCGCGAAACGATAGCCACACACCATCAAGGAGGTTGCGCGCGATCTCAGGACCAACGTTGGACCCATTTCATCAATGTTTTATCTGAGACAAGACACACACACAATTGAGGGGAATTAAGTATAAAAAATACAATGAACTATTGTTCATTAAAAGAACACTTCACATACACCACCGTGTACATTTTTTCTATATCAATTAAAACTTGAATATCTTGTTATTCATGCTCATATCGAGGACATTGTCTAATAAATGTTTCTGTTTCCAAAAGTTTTTCAGTAAATGTAGGCATTACAGCAAACATTTATTACAGAATAAGAAATATCACGTCACAAAAAATACAATGACTTCTATCTTCGTATTTTATACAAATGTATCTAACATTAGTGTGCCACCCGAACTTGAAAAAGAAGACGCATATATTAAATCTGTAATCGATATATTGGTTCTCGTTTCAAAAAAATACCAGTATTTGGGAATCGAGATTATTGATGTTTTAACGATAATTATAGTCGTTGGGATAATCAGAAATTTTAAAACTACTTAAGTTTTTGCGCACATGTTCGTTTGTGTAAGGATACACCACGCGAAGAACTGAAAAAGCGCCCACACCCCTCACAAACATGTCCCTCGTTCACATGAACTTCTGCAGACATGGGAGATTCATTCGCGCCAATATCGTCGTCGTCCATCTCCCTGCACACGTCGGTTATGTTTGAGAACAGCTCACGCAACTCATCATCTGCCTTCGACGTAAGATTGAGTGCCGCTGATAGGTGTGTAGTACGCACGTTGTGCACAAAAGATCGAATACGACCGACATGCTCTACCATTTGCGATAGCTTTGCAAACACCACTTGTCGTTTGATTTTGTTGCGATCTTCAACGTCTGAAATACTATTCGTGGATGAATCTTTGTTTTGTTCATATTGCGCCACCGTCATGAAAACATGAAGGACTCCTTTGAGCCACACCAAATCCTCATCCTTGCAATCAGTGAATCCTGCGAAAATAATCGGTATTGATACGCCTCCCCGCCCCGGCATCATCACGAGTTTGAGAGGCCCCTTGTCAGGGATGTTCTCTGATCGACAACTCACGAACACCCCCCCTATGAAAGCGCGACCATTTCGCTCTGATATGTTAGCCACATCAGACTCAAAACGCTCTACGTCCGAACGTGTGACAACACCTTTATTCTTTACCTCCACCGCGATGAAAGATGAAGGACTCGCGAACCACCATATATCACACGTGTGGGGAGATTTAGACATGTCGCGCACCTCCGACGTAGGCCACTCTCGTCTAAGGAAACTCGCAATACGCTCCTCGCCTACAGCTCCCCGGGCACTGTTCGAGCGACGCAGGATATCCATCTCTCTTTCGAGATCCTAGCTGCATCCTCAACGCCTTTGTGTCGTCTGTCTTTCGCGCAACCTCCTTTTCGATTTCCCGGTCACGCAAGGAAGCAAGATTCGCCTCTACATTTCGCAACTGCACTCGTTCTTCCGCGCATCCCTCTGCAATTCCTGCACGCACGCGCATCTCCAACACACTGGATAATGCAGAACGCTCCCTCTGCACAGCAACCACAGAATCTCTTCGTTCCTTCTCAAGAGCATCTGCGAACCTTGTCTTTTCAAAGCTGAAGATCATCGGCTAAACCTTTGCCTTTTCAACTGAAGATCATCGGCTAACCTGCCTTTTCAAGCTGAAGATCATCGTCTAACCTTTCCTTTTCCAACTTCAAAGCATCGTCTAACCTTACCTTTTCCAACTCCAAAGCATCGGCTAACCTTACCTTTTCCAACTTCAAAGAATATGCTACCGCAGAGAGTTCCTTGTTTAAAGTCGCGAGAGTAGGTGATGCTGGTAAGATAGTTTTTGCAGCGTGTAAGCCGTGGACAAGTAAGGTTTGTATGCATTGGTCCTGGGCTGGTTGCAAAACTAGCCATTCCTCGAGGTTGAAGAAAAGATCAGCATTCGTAGACGTATCGATGATCAAGACCTTGACACTACTACCGGAACTTGACACTTGCATGTTGTGTATAGTGAATTTACTTTCATTCAATCTAATTCCCCATGTTTTTATGCTCAAAATACACTCGATTTCACTATTTACCCCCCTCCTCACTCCGACATCGGATTTGATAAGCATTGATGAGGCGGGTTTTTACATCAGTGACACTTGTCGTTCATTACAAGATCCTTGATCACAATTGCAAGAAAGTCGACTTTGTACAGTTTGTATCACGATCTCTGCGTTCGATTCTGTAGATCCCGCTGTTGTAGCCTCTACGTCTAGAGTCTCAACCACAGTCGCGGAACAGTAAATAAACATCCCAAATAAACGGTAAGGGCGGACAGACATTATAGTGTACGATAGTCCACACAATGGCCTCCGCAAAGGAACCTCCTTTCATACTGGACATACAAAAGACCGTTCTTTGGGGCCACGTACGAGAGTCCCGATCGATCGGCTGGTCCTAATACACTCCGAAGCCGGGACAAAGAACATACGGATCCTGCACGGAAAGCGTGCACTAAAAAGAACCGATATTTCTGTACTCTCAAATTTTGGTTGATTCAAAATCGATGTCCACGCCTCGGTCTACCTGGGTAACCGAATTTCACCCAAATAACGTTCATTTTTAGGTTATCCAAGTCAAGGAGAACTGTTTCAGTTTGCTCAAAAATATGCTGCGCGCCCAATTAATCCAATGTAGAGAGATATTTGATGTAACGAAGCTGGATGCCGTACACGAACTTATTTAAGTATCCCGTGAAATGTTTTAACTGCAGATCCTGTGCAAGATCAAAAAAAACGGTGGTAACAGTTTCAACAGCGACATCAACTGGCACATTCAAATTAACACATATAACTATGTATTTCGACACAAACTTTTACGGGTAACATGGTATAGATACTTCACCCAACTGTCTCGATAAGGCGCAGTAAATACATGCGTTCTGCAAAACTTTCAATACACACTAGTAATTTTCATCAAATCAAACCACACCCACGGAAAGCGCATCAGTCGCGCTTAAATACTCACTTTGTGCTTACAGCCTCATCTATTCCCCACCGTTCACCAAACTCCAGACATAAATTGTTACAATTTCTTGACATCGTTCTAAGACTCTCCATTCATTGTCGAATCCACCACAACCTTACGAGCTTCTGACACGAGGTCCTAAACTCCTCCATCTCCATGTGTGCCGAATTGTCCCAACAAACCCCTTAACAGCTTCATCTTGACATCGTCACTAAGACACCTCCTCATCCATGTGGTCACCGAATCACCACAGAGGCTCTCAACCATACATAACCCGCTATATTACATACAGTGAGCCGCCGCTCATGCATGACGGTGTAACACCTATTCATGCATTAAGTTAGCGCACCCATTCATGGATAGGTTAGCGCAACCGCTCTCAGAAATGTACGTTAGACACCGTATTCATGCTGACTGTACGCCACCGGCTATCATGGCATACAGTGTACCGCAAAACCCCTTCATGAATTACATGTAGCGACCGATTCATGATACAGGAGCGCCACCGCCTTCAGGCATTTGAACAATTGAAAGTTCCCATTCTTGCCATGTCTCGTTCTCATCATTGAATGGCTTCTCTGAAAAGAATCATGGAGTCGGATTTTTTCATTTTAACAAAACCTTGTCGCATTGAAAAAAATTTATCTCTCCCTAGAAAAACCGTAAACGAATTTAGCCACATTTCCCCTCTCTTCGACACCTTCTGGAAACTTATTGTTAGAATCGCTGGCCTCCCTCCGAAAACACTCCAACAGTGACACTATACGCCTGTCGAGAGTTAGTGAGTTACAAATAATGAGCTCCGAAACACCTGCAGACTAGC